>LKNJ01003146.1:0-49082 GCA_002120245.1 Maccullochella peelii | reverse complement strand
ACTTGCACAATTGGTGGCTGACTAAATACTTTTTTGCCCCACTGTATGTCAGTTAAAATAAGTCAACGTTGACTTTTGGTTTCACACGGGACACAAACAGCGGTCTCCTGGGTGGAAGTCCTGTGTTGTTGTGTGACCCATCCATCCATCCACCCCGACCTCGTCCCTACGTGGACTTGGGCGCTCTTTATAGGTCGCCGCCTAACAATAAATGTAGATATAGGTCGTAATAAGCTGTTTGCACAGACGATCTATACAGTCGTATTTTTGGGGAGGACAGTCTCAATACACAACAGATGATTTGTCCTAACTACAATTTATTTGAGGGGAAAAGGGTGGAAACTGAATGTTAAGGGATAAATGACACACACTGTCCACCAGTGGTGGAAGAAGTACTCAGATCATCTACTTAAGTAGAACTTCACACAACTCCAACCTGAGTAGATCTAATCTGTGAGGCCTTTAATCTATAACAATGTGTCATATTTAATACACTGATCTTAGTTTTTGTATGTAAAATCAACTCGTAACTATAGCAGTTACATCAATCTAGTAAAGTAAAAAGTACAATACTTACCTCTGAATTGTAATGAAGTATAAGTATAAAGTAGCATAAATTGGATACACTTAAGTAAAGTACAAATACCTCAGAATTGTACTTAAGGAAATGGACTTCTGCCCACACTTTATTATTGGCAAGATGGAAATTATAATTCCTTTCCGCAACCTGTCTTTAACAGTTAGAGCCCTGAAGTATCAAATCCTGAGATACAACAAGAGCACAATGGAGACATTGTTTTTGTCTATGACTTAACAATGTGTGTACATGAATACATCTTATTGTGTGTGTGTGTGTGTGTGTGTGTGCTGCTGAGCAGAAGGTGACAGTGTTTGCCTGCACTAACCGCCACTGATAAGTATCTGCTGAAGTCCTTACGGTCTCATTCCCAAAGTGTGAGATTTAACATGTCAGCAGAGTGAACTGGGTGACACCCCCCCCCCGTCCTCCACCATCCTCTTATCAACAGTTGTAGTTCACACAGTAGCATTTTGTTTGGGGTAAGCAGGTGTCGTTTGTTATTTAGAGACTTCATTGACTTTCCTTCATGCTGTGGTGTTGGGAAAAGAAACACACACACACACACACACATACACACAAACGGTCTGGGAATTTTGTCTTTCGTGGCTCTTGTTTCAAGGCTCAGATAAAAACACAACAGAGGTCGCTGACTGTGTTTGTTGCTTACACAGACTAATGTGGTCGTGTTAGATTTCACGAAGCTGCACTTGTTTGCATTTAAAGGCCCACTCCGGGTGATTTTTGCATGTTTTATCTCAGATTCAACGTCCAAAGCTTTATTGTCGTTTGTACAGAGAACGAGTTACACTGAACAAGGAAGTTCTTAGTTTCCCCTCATCTCTGACTGCAATCCATAAAAAATAAAGTTTAAATAGACATAAAAAGATAAAAGATAAAATAAGTTACAGAACTGTTCAATAAAAGTCTGAAGTGCGGCAGTTGCTCAGATTACATATTTATTACATTTCAGCTAACCATTTGGTAATTCTTGCTCTAGATTTGTTTATGTACGCAATATGGCCAAAAGTATGTCGCCTATAGGAAGCACCACCCACCACCCCCACGGAGACGTTCATGTACTTTGGTTTGTGACCAAATACCTGCAAAATGAATGACCCATAAGCCTCAGCTGTACTTTGTGTTTACTGCTAATTAGCGAATGTTAGCATGCTAACACTCTAAACTAGTGTGGTAAACAACAAACCCGTCAAACATCGGGATGTTAGCGTGTAGCATTTAGCTCAAAGCACCAATGTGCTTAAGTACAGCCTCACAGAGCTGCTAGCTTGGCTGTAGACTCTTAAGCCTTGTTTATACTCGCGCCTCCGCCGATGTCGCGTGAGCTACGAGCTTGCACAGAGGCGTTTCAGTATTCTCCGAAACGCCAGGGGGTGTTACAGGAAGATTGTCATAAACCAACATGGCTGCATTTAAGAATTGAACTGTTTTTATCTATTAAATATGGTGGCAATCTCTCTCCATGAGTTCAGAATCATTTGGACGTCGCTGCGGTCTCTCATGGAAGGGTCGTATTGGCGTACCTGCTCGGCCAGACCAGCTTGGAAGACGTCCATGTTGAAAAGTAACGCTCAGGGCGTGTTGCACGCGTTGCCTAGTTACAAAAATTCGGATGTGCGCAACCAAATGCCGCCACAACTTGCGGAGCCTTCGCACTTGCTCGCATGCAAGTTGCGTGACGTATAGGTACGTACACCTATAAGTGAATGCAGAGACCTATCAGCCTGGAGAATAGTTCAGAAGTCAATCATATGTATTGATTTGTTGGAACAGAAGTCCAGCAACATGAAAATAAAACAGTGTGATCAGCGAGCAGATGAAACATGTAGTACGGACTTCCCCTGCGTCGATACAACAGCTCCATTCTTCTCCTGCATAAGTAGCAGTTGGCTGCCCTGCCAGTGACTGTGTGGTTGGTTTATTGCTTTATCACTGCCGAGTCGTCTCAATCCGTAACACACACACACACACCTATGAACCCTTGTCCAGGTGTGGAAGCAAGCCATCCATTCCACTGTTGCCGTTGTCACGCCAGTAACTCCCAGCCCATCAGATACGCTACAATCCTTTGCACATTAAGAATCTATTAAGCACCACAAAGTCAAACTCAAACACACACACACACAGAAAAATCACATGGTGGGTTATTTTGACTCTAGAAATAAATGGCACATGCTGTATTTTGCAATGGCGATCAGCGGGCGTGAAGGAAAGGGTAGGATGCCTATTCATTTTCACCCGTGTTGTTCCTCTCGGCCTCCACCAGCAGCAGGGAGAGGAGGAACACCGGCCGGGTACTGCATTCCTTCCCAGCACCTTGTAATCCAATAAGAAATGTGTAGCACTGCAGCTTTTTGACGAGTAGCCCCCACTTAATTACCATGTTATTAGGGCTGACAGGCCTGGGGGCCGATAGGGGCAAAAGGCTGGTGGTTCATGGCTGAAAGGGGCCTCTGGGAATATCCTGAAAACACAGACACACACATGTACACGCACTTGAAAAGTATGAACTGGAATGACACACACTGCAGGTATAGTTGTTCGAGCATTTCTTGGTGAGGAAAGGCTGACTTTAACCTTTAGCCAACTTTGTGTCCAATGAAAATCAATGTCTCAAAGAGCTGTATCAGTAAATTATTTTTGTGCCGTTCATGTGTGCGGAGAGAGCCAGCAAGAAGTCAGATAGCTGACTGCTATACTGTCAATCAAGGAGCAAACTGCAATAGTTCAATTTAGCTGTTTGTGGCTCCTTTCATCACTGGTTTGCTCACATGTTGTTAATCGTTACTGAATTTGCTGGGTTCCTACAAAGTCTTGAAAGTTTAGTAAAAAGCTTAATTTTAACCGTAATGTTTTTAAGGTTAGGAATATGCTTGAATTCGAATATAGTCCTTGAAAAATGCTTGATTTTATTCAACATAATCTGGTGTTTCATCATCGACACAATCACTCATGTAAACCAAAAATCTTTTAATATTTGAAATGAAACGATCCCGTCGTCATGTTTGTTTGTTGCCTCCTGGCATTTATAGCAACTATTTAGATGTGATGTTAAAGGCTTCGAGGGTCTGGACATTTTTGGTTTAGGTCCCTTGAAAGTGCTTGAATTTTACTCTTAAAAAGCTGTACAAACCCTGACTTTAGCTGGATTTTCTTTTGTTAGCAGTTGCCATGATTGAAAGCTGAAGGTTTGCTTCTGAACTCTGGTTACTGTAGCGCTCAGTGTGTCAGTATGTTTTATTAGGTTGCTGCTTGCGCTGTTAGGTGACAATATGCCTCGTAAAACCACTGTAGTGATGGTAGATAGGTTGTATAATTTGTAATAACCTTCCTTTTATGTGACCGCATAGTTACTCCAGATACCACAGCTACACAGTTTGTCACCAAAACACAGAGACTAACAAGCAGCGTAAGCAACACAAAAGTACCTTCAAAAGGGAAATATTATGCTTTGTATTTGTGTTCCTCCTCCGGTGCTTGGAGTTGCCTAAAAACTACCAGAAAAACCTTTGATTATCAATCAATCAGTCAATGCTTAGAGTTGTCAGGAGTGAATATTGTGTGTTGTGAGTGTTCTGGTGTGTGTGTGTCTGTGTCATAACTATGACTCATTCATTATACTTGAGTAACAGATGGGTGTTTACAGGATGCATTGTTGTCAAGTACTATGCTAAACTACATGTCTTTTTTTTCTGTCTAAAATGAGTGATAGATACATGTGAATTGTGTATTCTTCATTGCTGTAGTTATTTCCTGTAATATGCTGCCACTTTTCAAGCCCCTGGTGGGTTTTTAGGCAATTCTCCTTCACATCCCCCCGGCAAATTATATGTTGTATATTCGTTACATTTTTTAAATGTGTAAATAAAGAAACAAAAACGAAACGAAAAAAGATAATGAAGCACTGTCTTAGTTCACAAGCATGGTGGGATATTATGAATGAAAAAAATAATAATAATAATAAAGAAAGAAAGAAAGAAATGAATAAATTACAGACAACAAAGCCTCCCCTTAGCATTCAGCACCTTCCAGAATATATTGGATATTCTAGGTCCCACATAATCAAGAAATTGAGTCCATATGAGATAAAATATACCAATTTAATGGGTAAAAGGTCGAATATTACCGTATGCCATTCTAAGACTGTTGGTGGCTTATTAGAAATCCATTTTTAGCAATATGCTTTTATGTGTAATGATAAGTATTAATACTGAAGTGATTCCTGCTTCCAAAGCAGCTTTACCAGAATTTGTAAAAAATATCTAAACGTCCAATCTGCTGTGTTTACACATACACGACTCACTGCAGGCCACAATTTGTCCATTGTACGGCGTCCCGTTGCCTCCTGAGGGTTCGAGAACAATTATTTCTACCACCGGCACCTGTGCTGCTGCTGCTGCTGCTGCTGCTGTTGTTGTTGCAGTAGCCTCCAGCATCAACCCCCTACTTCTGCTCACAGTGGGGAAAAGAAAGACGTTTTTGCAACACAGTCAGTCTGTGGCTCAAAGTAAACAGTGAGCCTTCTCCTCAGGTCCATAAAACAATTAGCCTCTTCAGCCTGCCCTGAGGGAGAAGTAACAACAAAAGAGATTGTTGTTTTATGAAAGGAGAGGTTATATCACCTGTGTGCACTGTATGTTTGCTTCGTTTCAGTCAGCCTGTGCGAAGACTAATTGTTTCCAGGGAGTCCTCGTGAATTTGCAAGTTGAGGCTACTTGAAGGTGCGTCTCGTCTTCTCTGGAATAATTTTGAAACATTCACGCAAGGATCAAGGAGAAAGGCAAATTCAGTCACTTCAAATCCAGATGATAGCCACATTTGCAAGTTTATGCAAATAATTGTAAATCTTTGAGCAGCCAGTGTTCGGAAAGGTGAACCTTGAGAGAACGAGAAGACGGAAACACTCATCTTTTACGTCATTCGGTGTCTGTTTGCACCAGCAGTTTGTATGTAATGACACGGTTCTCTTCTTTCTGTTCCTAAGAGATTTTGTGAGATTTAATTTAATGATTTAATGTTTTAATGTGTCTTTTATTTTGAGGCAAACACATTTATCATCTTCTCCACCTGCTGAGCTTTTTTGCAGTGAATTTGCTAGTCTAAACCTCCATGTAAATGCTATGGAAAAATGCTTTGTGTTGCATTGTCACCCAAACAAACTATCAGCATCCTCTGCAATGTACTGTCACACTGGGCTGTGCACACTTATTACAAATGTTATTTCTGTCAGGGTTGTTGTCTTTGCTGCCTTCTGCAAGTCCCTCTGATTTTATTCCCCGTCACACTTTGTAGCTACAGTGTGATTGGGGGAAAAGGGAGATCAGTTGCGGCTGTTGCTTCGCGAGCACCACTGCGTGTAGAGGTCGACGCAGATGGTGCAGCTGTAATTCTGCAAACACAGTGATAAATAACCACCGCACCTGGCTTACGCTAACTAGAGTAAACACCATGATTGCCAAGGATAACACTTAGATGCTCTGATTTGCATTGGCCTATAAGAGTGTATTCAAACGTGCTCTCCCTATATACGGCCTCCCTACAGGCAAACAGAACATCTAAGTTTAGAGTGTACTCGTTGTCAAAAAAAGATTGATGACACACAAAAACGACATTTTAATGACTCTATTAACTATTCTTTTGAATTCTATACAATATGGTAGCGTTTTTACTGCATTTATGGGATGAAAATATGCAAACATTCTACAGAAAGCTGCACCCACAGGACACTTTAAAGTATTTAGATTATCTTTAGGTATTTAGTTCCTTTGCCCCTCCACTATCCTGGTGTAAATGACTCTGAGTAATGAGGCAGATAAGGAGGAAAGTGGGTTTTTTTTTAACTCTAATAACAAGACAGGTGGAAATGCATCATGCTGGGAAGCTCTTCCATCTGTGAACTGAACATCTAGGTTTGTAACAACAGTAGACGCGGAGCAGGTGTCAGGTGTTGTTAGATAAAGTGCTTAGATGGACCAAAAAAAAATTCAACAATTTGGATAATCTGTTTGCAACAAAGCTTCAAAATGACATGATCAGCTGACGAAGAGAGGGGTCACATGACACTTTGTCTAAGTTGGTTTATTTTTTAACATCCTTTGCTGTCTGTGGTTGGGAACCTGGTATTTGGCTGAGCAATTTGAATGTTTTTTGGCTTTTATCAGGGTTTGTACAAAGTCTTGAAAGTTTGGAAAATGCTTAATTTTAACCGTTATGCTTTCAAGGTTATAAATATGCTTGAATTGGAATATACTCCTTGAAAAATGCTTGATTTTCAAATATAATCTGGTGTTTCATCATCTACACAATCACTCACGTAAACCAAAAATCTTTTAATATTTGAAATGAAATGATGCCATCGTCATATTTGTTTGTTGGAATTTATGTTAACAATTTAGATGTGATGATAAAGGCTTTGAGAGTCTGGAAATCTTTGGTTTAGCTACCTTGAAAGTGCTTGAATTTTACTCTTTAATGCAGTCTGCAGACGGCACCTTGTGCACAGAGACGACTCATTGTGTCACGCAGGCAGCTGACTTTGCAGTATGTTGTTTCCACAGTGAAAGATGGATTTAATAATCTGTCCTCAAACCAGCAGTCAAACTCCAGACTGGAACTTCCTGTGTCTGCATGGACAGAGTGGGACACTTTTACTGGTCCATCAAAGTCGGCTCATCTGGAGGAGCTGATGGTGCTCATGTGTGAATGGAGGGAGGACGCCGGTGGTGTAGTGCAGTGTATTATTAACACTATAGTTACTCCTTCTTCGCCAACGTGCTTGCACAAGCACAAACAAAACAGGGACCCACTCATAAGCCCTTTTTAAACAGAGATCCCACAATACTGCCATAAAGAAGACCCATCATTACGTCGACTTTTCTTATTTACAATGAACCAAACAACAGAAGCAAAAGAGGCGTGACGTGTCGTCCTCTGCTCGGAGGGCAAGGAGCTCCTGGACTTCGCTGTCTCCCCAATTCGCAGACATTTTCGGTTGCTGTAGGTTAGCTGCTTCTTCTTTGAGTTAGCTGCTAACTGCTGCTAGCTGCTTTTTTATATCCCCCAGTGGTGGGTCGCACACATAACACGTCTTCAAAACGTCACACCCCTGTCCCGTCCTGCCGGCTCTGTTACTACCTCCGCTGCCCATTCTGTGTTCGTACGTTTTTATACAGACGGTGAGACGGAATAACGACGCAACATTCCCGCCTTGAACAGGCTGTATAAAATGGGCTAAAAAACATTGCTCCATAGTGCTACTAGTGATCAAAAACTCCACAGGGTACCTTTAACCAAATAAATAGTCTGCTAAAATAGTCCCAATTGCCTAAACATCACCATATCTGGTCCACTCACACAGGTGTTTTGACTTATTTTCCATGTCCTTGACTCCTCTGTTGCACCTGTCGAGGCGGGACACCTTGCACTTTTTAATTGTTCTTATTGTTGCATTGGGTTTGGTGACCTGACCTTCCAGGTTCCACAATAACTCGGCCCAACTTCAACCTTTAGTAGAGGTCTGCTCAGCCACAATAACTAAAAACACCTGTGTGAGTGTTTTTAGTTATTGTCCTTTCCCACTGTTATGTAGTTGCCTTGCCAGGATGCTGTAAAACAAACAAATAAAAAAACTTGGGCACTGAGCGTTCAAATACGTAATTGTTGAACGTAATCCAGGGGTTTTGCTGCTGGTGATTCATACCTAAACACTCTTTCCTCCATTTAACTGCTTCTATCCTTATATTCAATAACAATGTCTTTCAGCAGCTGTTCCCTGTTCTCCAGGTTTTCAGTGTGGATGTTACCTAAATAACATTTTACGTCAGTGGAAACATGCTGACTCCTGAAGGTGCAGGGCGAGGCTTTAACCTTGGAGTTGGTCTGACAAAACCTGTTGCCACTGTGACACTTTGGCCGTGTTTAGTCAACACAGCCTGTGCTATTCTCTCTGTTTTCACATCAACACATTTTGTTTCCTGTACAATACAGTGTGAAGAAACTGGTTTCCACTTTTTATCGGCACGGGCGTTTAAAGAGGCTGTGGATTTTATGTCACAGTCTTTTGCTGCGACAGTCAGCCTTTACTGCTTGTGAATCTTCTGATGCATCTATTTGTCATTCTGCTGTTGTGCTTTTGATTATCTGACACATGAAGAAAACAGAATCTGCTTGTCTCCAAAACTTTGTGTTAAGACCGGAAAAGAGTTAAGGGTTGTTGTTTCTTTTTGTCATCTATGATCTCACACATAAACATAACCTTTATAAGAACTTCCAAAGATCAGAGGTGATAAATATCTTTATTATTTACTATAAAGAAAACGTCTCTGCATGGTTCAGATTATGTAACAAATCATAAACTGAAATTTATATTAATAAAACATTTTTATTTAGATTTACTTGCTGTTTGGGCACCATGGTGGTGCACTAATAATAAAGGACTATGTGCCTTGCTGCCTATTTTTGCATGTTTTTGGAAAATGAATCAGTCAAAGCGAACATTTCATCAACTGTAGTTGAGCTAACGGTAGCTCAATGAGTTGGCTGAAAAGACCGTCTCTGGCTGAGATTTTAATGTTTTCAGTTTAAGCATTTTAAAAAGAAAATGCTTAAACTGTGAAAGCGGTCTTAAATATGCGCTACATAGCGACAAGCTAAAAGACTGAGGCTAAAGCTACATGTCCCAGGCAAAAGAGCTAGTTAGTATTTATAAGTATGATAAGAAGAAATGTAAATCAGACTCAGTGTAGCAACAGTTTCCTGCCCAAATTGGGAACTCTGGCTGCTAAACCAAAACAATGAGCTACAAGAGGCTAAGTTGCAGAGTTTCTTTGGGTTTGATGCCACAAAACCTTTCACAATTACATGCAGTCATTTGATCAGAAAATAGTGAGTGATCCAAACAGGCTGCTTCACCTGCTCCTCCACATACATCAAACTGTTGAAAGTGCTGTTACGTAATGAAAAAACAAAAGGGAAGTTGAAGCGTGATCCAGCCAGGCTGAAGATACCATGTGTTACCGGTCGTGGAAATGAATTATTGCATCGCTTACGTTAGGAAATTCTTGTCAGTGATACCTGTCCTTGAGTTTGTCCCCAAAGGAGAAACTGAGCAAGTCGGACTCGGGGTCAAAAATGAAATCCAAAGCCTGTAGATGAAAAATAAAACCCCAGGTATTTGACTCCACCTTTAAATTTTTACAGGATTTTTTTTTTACTGAGCTACATGAAAGTGTTTTATGGGGAACCTGTGTGACACAGGGGGATACCACCTCTGAACACTGGACTCATCCAATACATCACCTGTAAGTCTATCTTTGGGAGAGACAGCCACTCTGCCTTTGATCAGGGCGATTGCAGAGTTGTCAGTGCTTTCAGTTTCAGCGGGGGGGAGGGTTATACTTCCACGCTGTAGTACTGTACAATACAAATCACATGTGTCACATGTATCACACAAAGCATGGCCTCACTGTACACAGACAGAATAGATGGTTATAAACTTTCTGTGACGGAAAAATGTTATAATTTACACATAGACTTTGATGAATTGTGAAGGTTTTAAATGTAATGTTCAACAGAAGCTTGTTGTCCACAATGAGGAAAATTGTCTCTGACTTCATCACTTGTTGTCCTCGTTATTAATGTTGAATTAACTGCTGGTAGTCAAGGCTGATGTCATTTGTTTTTGTATGGGAAAGGGTCACGTGATAGGGGCGTGACGCATCAGGGAAGGACACATCGTGGCTGATAAGACACAATCATCAGACATCATTCATTCATTCAATCATCCACACATGACTTTTTAAAGACATAGATGCAATTTTATATATATATATATATATATATATATACACACACACACACATATGTATGTGTGTGTGTTTGTACAAAAGAAAAATTTGATTATAAAATGTGTTGGGAGATAGGCGAACAATATAACAATAAAATACTTTCAGTCTGTTTGATAATTCTTCAACCTTGTTTGCTGCTTGGAAAAATATGCATCTTCAGATATGCTCATAATTAAGTATTTATGAGCCAAACACTGTCGGGTTTTGTGTCACGCTTTGTCTGCTCCTGTGCTTAAAAGTTGTGCTTAAAAGTTGTCAAATCCTTTACTTAAGTAAAAATACCAATACCACGAAAAATACTCTGTCACAAGTAAAAGTCCTGCATTCAAACTGTTACTCAAGAATACATCAGTATTATCAACAAAATATGCTTAACTCTCTTAAACTATCAAATGTTAAAGTACCCATTGTGCAGATAAATCTTTTTCGGAGTATTATATTTTAACTTCTCTGTAGTTTATAACAGGGCATCATAGTTTGTAAGCTAACAACATGTTTTGTATTTAAAATCCTAATCTGCAAAGTAGCCAATAGCCGTGAGATATAGAGAAGTAAAAGTTCAATATTTATCTCTAAAACGTAGTGGAGTAGAAGTATAAAGTAGAATAAAAGTGCCTGAAAACTATATTTAAGAACAATACTTGAGTAAAAGTAGTAGTCATCTCTAAGTTATTGAAGTGCTGTGTAGCTGAAAGTGTATATTATAAATATTTCATTTCACTTTCTTATGGAAAAGACAAAAAAGAAAAGCCCACACACTCTCTGCTGCCTGTTTCTGACTTTCACCTCCTCACACAGCACAGACACACCATCTCACCACACAGTGCAGAATATTAACACTGAAACAGGATCTTCAGTTTCCTGTCCAGCACGACGTTTAACAGGGGGTTTGATGTGGCCTCCGATAGGATTTATACTGCAGAACTCATTATTAAGAACCAATGAGGCTTAAAATATTCTCACCTGCAGGAGAAAAGGTCCTGGCGCTTTGTGGCAACCTCGACCGGAGTCATTTTCCTGCATCACAAGAGACTTGAACCTTTTTCTCTTTTTGAGTGAAGGCTTATATCACCCCTGCGAAAATGAACAACGGATGTACAGACATGAAAGAAACAACCTAACAAGGAAAAAGAAAATGACATACAAGCATTATGTGTCGGGGTCGAACACGAACAGAGGTCAGGGTAAACATTAAGTTAATGTTCGCTCTCTAGAACGCCATACAGTGTACGTTTGTGCATGTGAGCGCACGGTAAACTGCTCCACCTGTAGGAAATTTATCAAGGGGGTCTTTGGAAGACGGCAGGAGGTCTTTTAACATGTGCTACTCAGCTGCTCGCCTTATAGCCCAGCTCTCCTTTTCAAAAGAAAACCTGCACACGTTACAATAATGGAAGGCAAGATTTATGCCTCTGCTCCAAAAAAAAAAGAAAATCCCCATCACCATCCAAGCCACATTTCCTACGGGGTGATTATTGCTCTGATTCAAGGGAGTGTATTATATTCAATGATGTAACAGTATATATCTGTGATGCTAATGACTCTTGTGGTTTGCATGTGGAACAACTTCCCAAAGTCCTAAACTTCTCAGGTAGCGTCTCTCGGAAACCTGCTGCTGCTGCGGCGGTGGAACATAGCTCCGCTCTGCTTGTCCTCCGTCATAAGTAATGTGCGTAAAGAACGACCCAAGTGGTCGAACGAACCCAGGCAGGAAAAACATCCACTTCCTTTGGGCCCGAGAGGCAAGCGTCGACAGCTGAAGCCTCCGCCGCTGCTGCTTCCAGCCTCCATGTGCACAGACGGTTTCAATGCTTTTAGGTCCTCGAGGTAAAATACGTCTGTTTAAAAACTGCCATTAGAATTTCCAGGTGACCGTGTGCTGATATGCTTAATAACTCATCGTCATTTAGATTGGTTTAGAAAGGTCCTGAATAAAAATGAAGACAAGCCGCTGAATCGATGCACGAAACAGCAAAAATAAAAACAATATGTAAAAGGCCAGTGATCAGTCTAAAGGGCTGCAACTATTGATTATTTTCATAAGTAAGTATTCCAGTGTTTTTTCCCCCTGATGATTAAATGAGTAATCAGGTGAGCACAATTTTAAGTGCAACATACCTCACATCAGTTGAAGCCCTTGGAACACACGAAGAGGTCAGGATGCGGGAGCAGTGGTTGAAGAAGTATTCAGATCCTTTACTTAAGTAAAAGTGACAGTACCACGGTGTCGCCAAATGATTACAGAGATGTACAAGACACGAAATGACCACAAAGATGCCCAAAAATAACCAAAAAGTGGCCTTTTACATGTCAGTGCCCAGGGGCCCATTGTCTCATAATCTGTCCTTGTTTATAATGGTGGTCTTTGGGGAAAATGCTTTTAGGCCATGTAGGGGATTTTTAGTTTTGTTGCAATATTAGTACATAATCCATGACAGAGTTCAGCTCCTGTTGCGGCAGATTACTGTGTGAGCACTTGTCTGCTGTATAAGAGGTCCATAATGAAACGAGGCTTCGAGGCAGAGAATTAGAATTGAAGATTTTTACTACTTGAATTACTCGAGTTATGTTTTCAGCCTCGGCTGGTTTCTTATCTTTGCTCGTATGCACCTGTTCCGTTTATTAAAACGTTCCATGTTTTCATGCTATATGAGACTGGAAATGTTTAATATAATTTAGCAACGTGGCTCCGTTGGACCAGTTTTAGGTTGAGAAGCAGAGCGGGCAGGAGCTCTGATTTCCACTTTCAGATGTTGCTCCTCTATAACCTCTATAATTACCTTATTGCCTCCTTTTCCCTGCTGGAGCACAGGTGAGCTGAGCTCGGCTCTACAGCCACGTCCTGCTTCTACTGCACACTCACGACAGCTGCAGGTTTCATATATGAACACTTGATATGAAAAGGGAAATAATCTGATCTGACCACCATCAGCAAAATCCCCATCAGTGCAATAAAGACCCACAACGTGGAACCACAAAGATTTATCTGGATTAGGAATGAGCTGTAATGGTATTAATATTAGTCTACAGTAGCACATGCTGTGCTGTGTCGTCTAAAACAGCATAGTGTACAAGTGTAAGTCATTTGCTTTTATATAGCCACTAAACCTTTGTGAAAAAGTCATAGAACTTATGCCGAACAAATGATGCTTTTACAAAATATAATCAACAAATAAAGAAGACGAATTTATTTAACTAAATTTTTTCACTCCATTCTGTTTATACACACACACACACACACACACACAGGCCCAGAAATACAGACACGCACACGCAGGACCTATAGACCCTCTTCCCTGCAGACTACTAACATTAATGATGGCTGCATTCCATTTAGGAGAGCCAGCTCCAGGGTTCTGGTATTGTGTACGCTCACTCGCTGACATGGCTTACTGGGACACTTAATGGAACGGAGCCATCGTTAATGTTATTACTTCCACCTGTGCTTTTCCTGCTTTGACAAGTCAAAATGTCTGCCGGGAAAAGGGTCTACTGTGGGGAGGGACCAGTCTACACTCAGTACGTAAGTCTGTACGAGCTGAGCTGTGATGATGATGTATTATTATTGGTTATGGTGAAATTTGGGAATTGCACAAGCTACCCGGCAGGCAAACTAGTTGGAATTAGCTCCACCTTTACCAGCTGCAACATTAAAGTGATGAACACATTAATGCATCAGTAATTATAATCCAGTAATATAATATGTGTTATTTTTAAATGGGCCATTCTGCATAATGAGCACTTTTACTTCTGGTACTTTAAGTACATTTTGTTGCTAATACTTTTGTACTTTTCCTTATGCAGGACTTACTTGTAACAGAGTATTCCTACACTGTGGTATTGCTAGTTTTACTTAAGATCTACTTCTTCCACCGCTGTCTTAAAGTGATGGCGGTGATGCGGTGTCGAGGGCTGGACGGACTTGAGCCACCTGAGCCGCGCCCTGGCCTGTCCACAGGATTGATGGGAAAGCCAGACAGCATGTGCAGTGTTTTACTGTGGGGCTGCTCTTCTGTTTTCTCGCTGGAAAAAAAAACCCCTCACATCCATGAAACACACGTTTGAGCTGCCCGGCCCGAACAGGAAAGGGGGCTATATAGGCTATAGCATGACACGTGTAAGCAGATCTAGCTGCATTTGAAGTTTTAAAAGCTTCTGCCTGAAAGATTTAGTATTAAGAGGGGGAACTGTATACGACACCCTTGCAGGACCCCTTATAAATTGGAATCAATTTTTCAAAGGAAATCATAAAAAGGCCCTTTCCTTTTCCCCTCTTGCCGTGCCATGCTGATGGCTCCATTTAAAGTGGGCCTATCCACATTCTTTCACCATTACTGCTAAGTGTCCGCCTTGAGCATTACCTTCAGTGGCAGAGGGTTTGAGCCGAGGTTAGAGAGCATTTTAATGGCCCAATTTGAGCCATTTTTACATTACATCAGGATATGTTGTGGTATTGTTTGGAAAAAGGCAAAGAATAATACTGGGCCGGGGAGAATGACAAAGCCAGTCACTTCCTAAAAATTGACCCGGCTGATGAGAAAAGCAAAGCGCGTGTAACGGCTTGGACCGCTCCTAAAAGGCCCCATATGTTTAAAAGGGATGGTTAAGCGCTTCTAGTCCCCGTCACGCTTCACTCGGGGAGCTTGTAACAAAAAGAGGGTGGGGAGGGGGGGGACTCTCCGGATGTACTGGTGACGCAAGTGGATGGAAGGCTCCCGTTCGCTCTTCATCCCGGTCATCGCTGCTTTCATCAAGATCCACAAAGTTCGTCCAATAACGGCCTAATAACGTTTATCGCTTCAGTTTATTGTTTCGCTATTCCTTGTTGAGAAAATGTCATGGGCTGTGTAAAATCTCAGATGAAAGGGAGGTTTTGGGAGTACAGGCGACCCCTTAATGTGCTTCAGTTTCAGTGGGCTGCAGACTGTTCAATGCGTAAAACACTCATCCATGTACTGTAGGCTTTGGTTGCGACACAGGCTAGATCCCTGAAACTATAAATCCACGTCAAAGTGCTTTTGAGCAAGACACTGAACACCTGCCTGCTCTAGAGGGCCGGTTGTGCTGAATGAGTGATGTGCAAAAACACACATTTAGATGTTTTTAACTTCTTTTTGTTGACGAAAAGTGGGAGAGATATATTTCCCACCAGGACGGGATCACATGAAGTTGACACGCCTAGAAACAGTCAGCAGTTTGACATTAAAATGCTGACATCAACTTCAACTATAAGGGATCATTTCCCAAATTATTCAAATCACATTCCTATAATGCACAAAGCAGAACTAGTTGAAGCAAAACCCAAACTGTTTTTCTTACTTGAACCATATTGTTTGAGTTGTTCTGACATAACCTTTAGGTAACTGGACAAAATCATGAAAATTACTGAATATTCAGTTGAAATTGTTTAAAATTTTGGACCTGATCCAAAACAGACCAGTTCAAAACTACCAGAACCTTAATGAATTACTTTTTTAAAAAAGAGACCTGATCCAATAGGGACTTGAGGACAGTCAGATCCGGTCCGACACAGCCGAAGATCATTAGATCTGATGCAAACACATGTCATTGTCATTTTCCCTGCACTTCATACTTCATACTGTTTTCCCCGTGATGGTTATGACACGTGACAAGAAGTGAGACGTAGACGTAGAAGACTATCACCTTCTCCATCCTCTCTTTCCAGCCTGTAGACTACGACACGCCCACTGATGTCGTCACGGTTCGCACTTCAGGTCGAGGAAAACCTGCTATTTTTAGGTTCCAGCTGGGAACCAACTTTTCAGATTCTGAACCAATTTATTTTTGGTCGAAACACTTCGAAATTAGGTGCGCGAACCGGAGCGGAACCAGTTCCATGTTGGAGGGAAAGGGGTATCAGGTATTAGATATACTGACATATCAACAGAATATCATTTGAACCAGGCCTGATTGTCTTTCATCAGTGACTGTTCTGGCAATTTAGCCGTTGATTTGCATCAGAAGCTACTGGTGAGAGAGCTGTCTGACTGGATTATCAGTGATTTTACTCTTTTCACAAAGTTTCTCTGCTGCCTTTTCTTCTTCCACAAGCAAGTAGACCGTGGGCTGACAAAGCTTGTGCAAAGCAAAGCAAAACTTGCACCTCCTATATGCATTTTTTAAATCAGAAACATTATATTCCATTTGTGTTCTCAGCAGGTGTGTAACATCCCGTTAATTATTGCCTGTTTTATTTTGAAATTCTAACCTGTCTTGTCATTTCAGTTCCTGCCCTTGTGTCTCTCCCATCCTTGATTATCCACACCTGCTCCCCATTACTCACCTGCCCCTGATTCAGTGATCGTTCAGCCCCGTTATATACTCCCCGGGTGTCTCTTCTCCTGGTCAGATTGTCTTTGTCCATCCTCGTGTGTGTTTGTTGGTTGCTTTGTTTTTCCCTGTGAATTTGTTGCAGTTCCAGTAAAGATTTTTGCCTTTTTTGAATCATCACCTCGTGTGCTGTGTCTTTCTCCGCGCCTGAGTCTTTGTTCTGCTCAGATACGTGACAAGATAACAGTTTTACAGTGGTGTGAAAATGGCAGGCTAGTTATTGGATTACAACTAGCTGGTTGTCTGCTATTGTCTCTGCAGTAATTTCTAACTTGTGGTCTCAATGCTCGACTTGGTGTGCTTGCATTAATACTGTACCAAAAGTCTTTATTCTCATTTCACACAACTATATGAGTGTGAAGTCTAATTGCATCCTATGGTGGCTTCAGTATTTGGAAATAAGATTCCTCCATGGCCGCCTTCAGTCTTCTTCATCTTGCTCCTCATTTCCCTCTTTCCCACAGGGATGTAACCCTGTTAAATGAGGCAGACGACGAGCTTCACCTCCTGTAAAGTGTGTTAGCAAGATGGCTTGATGGTGCAGCGGCAGGGTGGTCTCTGGAGGGGCCGAGTCCTAGTAAAGACGAGGACCTCCCCATCTGTGCGCCGACCCTCTCTGGGTCTGGTGGGGGCCCGGCTCGTTCAGCTTGATGACCCACCCAGCTGGAGCTCCAACTCCCAAAAATGTCATTGTGTTAATATTCACGTTTACAGCACTGTCTTGCCTCAGATTCACTCAGGTGCTCACACGTGATTGGTGATTTTGAGACTTCTGTGATAGAAATATCGCTCAAAATTGGTGGCAAACTGGAAGAGTGAATCCAGTTTCTTGTGCTTCTCCTTTAAGGGATGGGTGTCTTGAGAAAGCACCAGAAAGAAGAAGCGACACAGCAAACACTTCAAGCTACTTTCTAAACAACTAGTTATCACACCTGAGAGCTTTGTTCAGACTGCAGGCTAATCAGATTTGTTTCTCAAATCAGATCTTTACGACTGTCCACACTGTTATTTGCAAGTGATCAGGTCGGATTTGTGTGTCCAGATGTCACCAACCTATCTGCATGGGTTGCTGTGGTAACGACGTAGGTGTCAGTAAGTTTGTCTGGTGCGATGGAGGAGGAGGCTGGTATACAGCCGTTCTGATGCACCTCCGTCACTCTGGATTTGACACTTTGAACTCCGATTTGAGCGTCCGGACTGAGACGCATCGTAGAAATCCAATTGGAATCGCATTTCCAACCACCTCCAAGTGCGGCTTTTTGCTGTCCAGACTTTCTAAAGTCAATCTGGATACAATCTGGATATGCCAAAAAACGGATTTGAGCTGGCCGTCTGACCTTAGTGCACCCAGTCCTCTGCTGTTGGACACCAAAGACTTCGACTGGAGCAGCAAGAGGTTTAATACTCCACCTCATTTCTGGACTTGATATGAAAACCACAGCTCTCAGATATTCACTCTTCCTCTTTTCTCCCTTCTCTCACACTCACATACTTTCCCGTGTGACACCCTGAGGTGCCCAGCAGGGTTCCTGACACACACAGATTTGACCACTATGGGCTAATGGTAACCAGACCTCAGTTTCTCTCTCAATTCTTCACATCCTTCAGTCTTTCTGTCTTAATTCAACCATCTGTCATCCTCCATCTTGCGCTACATTCACAGCTCTTAAAGAGATTCATCTTTTCTCCCTTAAGCCCCTGTCACACATGCCTCCATGTTCCTGAAAATAATAAGAGACGTCTTTGGCCGCATACACGTACATCCGGCCTTGTGCCATCTTCTTCTTCTGTTGAGTTTTATGGCGGTTTGCATCCATAAGTGTTGCATTACCGCCATCTGCTGGACCGTCCCTCGCCCCATCTATTCCGGCATTTCCATGTCATGTGTGAAAAGGCACAAGATGGAAATGTTCCTGAATGTAGCTGCATGTGGAGAAAATCACTAGCGGTG
Source organism: Maccullochella peelii (assembly GCA_002120245.1). Classification (NCBI taxonomy): domain Eukaryota; kingdom Metazoa; phylum Chordata; class Actinopteri; order Centrarchiformes; family Percichthyidae; genus Maccullochella; species Maccullochella peelii. The sequence goes on along the minus strand of LKNJ01003146.1, from coordinate 30,337 downwards.
CCTGAAAGCTTATCCCAGTAATTTACCGGGAACTATGTGTGAAAGAGGCTTTACTTTGATGTTCAGTCCTGTCGACCTGCTGTTTCTGTTGTTTCAGACTTCACCTGTCACTCAAACAATGCTCTTTCTTCTTCGTTGGCATTTTCAGTGAAGTTTAAAAGTTCTGGGCTGAAAAATAAGAAGAGTTTATCTGGATGAGATTTAGTTTCAGTGAAAAAGGTTTAAGGTTTAAGGTTAAGCAGTGCATTTACTCAATTGCTGTACTTTTTGTACAAATTTGAGATACTTGACTTGAGTCTTTTCATGCCACTTTATATTTCTACTCCACTACATTTTATAGTGGAATATTGTACTTTTTACTTCACTACATTTATGTGACAGCTTTCGTTAATAGTTACTTTACAAATTAAACTACCCAACAGTATATATGTTGTTGCTGTTATGTACTATATTATATTTCTATATTAATACAGACAAACACTAACTAGTCCTGCACTAAAATTACTAGATCATATTAGATACTGACGTTATTTCTTCATGTACTGGACCTCAGTGACATGAAAGTGATACTCGTGTTAGACACACCTGACTCTGCCACACAAACAGCACTTGCGCTGCAGTTCCCTCTACAGGTTTGGTGACCTGCCGGGACCATTGTCCCACGGGGAAACCTTTCCACGTTTGAAACCTGAGGTCGTCCGCTGAGCGCTGACGTCCTTAAACCTCCTCAAACATTTTTGCTGTCTAGCCTTACTCGTTTCTTAAATCCGCGCAGGCCGAGCAAGGTAATCCACCAGGAGACGACGTGAGAAGGTCTGAAATGGAGAGGACTTGACACTGACGACGCAAACATGAACAAACTGAACTGTGGGGATTATCAAACCTATGGGCTGTGTGTTACTCAATACTGTAGTAGCAGAGTGGTAGTACATGACGCAAGATGTTGAGATTCAAGCCTGTGTGTTTATGCGTGTGTGTGTGTGTGTGTGTTATGCTTAATTTTCTTGATTCGTTTATTCCTTTCGGGGAACTGGTAGCCTGGAGTCTATCCCAGCATGCACTGGGCTGAAAGCTGGAAATCACCTTGGCCTTGCTGCAGGTTTATTAATAATGCTGTGATCACATCATTTTGGAGCAACTGTAAATAACGTTACAGCCTTCACGAGGAAATCATGTTCACGTAAGTAGTTCTTAGAACAATGTTTTGAGGGACTTTTTTAGCTCCTGCTTCAGAGGTAGGTGCTCTCCCAGCACAAGAGGAACCTTGAGTGACGTAAGTGTACGGTGATTGGTTGAAGACATGGGCCAATGCAGCAACCGCCATTTTTTTTTTTTTAAACCTGTGTAAAACGTTCGCCATGTAAAAAACAGCTCGTAACGGTAGCCTTTAAAAATGGAACTTAACACGGACAAATGGACCGACAGAAGCTGTTGTTGTATGTCGTGCAGAAGTGATGTTGCTATACCAACCTCCGGCTAGCTTATGTCACTTCGGCGTTCCTACTTGTGGTGCGAATGCAAACAGAAAAAAAGCCCTTGGAGGTATGTAGTTCTTGGGGGAGCACCCCAAAACTGTTTGGTCCTAAAACGCCTAAAGAATCGTTTTTCAGCCGCAGCAGGCAGCTGTTTTCAGCCAAGAAGCTCTAAAAACCCACCGTACACAGCAGACAGACACAGTCAGACACAAGCTGGTGAACACACTGAAGCATTTAGCAGCTAAAGAGACAGATATTTCCCTCAGGTGTTGGTGGAGACCAAAAACAGAGCTAAAAGTGAGTGAACACGACTCCAAATAAAAGTTAATGTTACTCCATAACTGCTGGATGTGTAAATAAGCAACTGTTTGCTTACTTGTAAACATTTTTAATGAATTAAAAAAATCGTGACTGAAATAAAACTTGTGATTGAAGTACAACTAAAGTAAAACTACATGAACACATGAACAAACTAAAATGAAAATCAGACACATAAAGTGAGTGAAACTGTAAGATTTAAGTAACCCTGTCCCTGTGTAACCCTTTGGCCTGGCAGGTTTACCTGCCATCCTCCGCTTCACCGGTGTTGTGTATTGCTCACCCTCTGAGCTTGTGTGTGTGTGTCACACCACCTTCCTGCTGATGTGTTACTCCACGAGCTGCTGGGTAAACAACGGCTGACCAGACACATGCAGGCCCGGCAGGTCAGTGAATCACTCACAGCCTGGTGGGAAACTGACCACATATCACTCCAGAGGGCTGGTGCTCTGACTCCTTTTGCAGAGGTTAAGAAGGTTAAGAAAAATAATGCATTTATAGGGAGGGAAACATGCCATCTTTTACACTTGCAGCTGTTTAAGCACCCAATAAGCATTAATTTAAGATAACATAAGATCAGATACGCTTTCAGCCTTAATTCAGGTGTCAAGGACAGAAATAAGTACAGATAAATAGATTTTAATAAAGTAAAAAGTATAGAAAAAAGAGAGTTATTGAATCAATATGTCAAACTAATATTTAAGTTCCTGCAGCCCTTCATCCTGGTATGAGTTCTTTGTTAATACAAAGAGGATTAGACTACATATCACATGGACATAAAGAAGCAACCTCAATCTATTCAATTTGTTTATTTAACAGGGACAGTGCACATTAATAAACATTGCTGTAGTCTGCAGCCCCTGGACAGATGTTACAGGGTCACTCTAAAAACAGAATATAAGAAAATGAAAATTACAAAGTTAAAGAGATCATTTATAAGCATGCAGAACAAGTATGAAAAGAAAAGTGAATATTAATGTTAGTAAAAAAAAAAAAACATCACACAGGACCCCATTATACGGCGCTGTCTGGTACTATTTAAAACATGCAACGCAGAGGCTGATAAAACAATGAAATGGGGAATATTAATGTAATGGTGCTGCATTATTAGACATTAACTGAAACATGCAAAGCAGAAGCACAGACCTAAAAAGCCACGATAAAAGACGTGCATGCAGGTATTCTAAAATGATCTGCATCAAAAAGTAACTCGGCACACAAATTAATATTTTAGATGTATCATAAATGAACCCATTTAAGATGGAAATTTAGTGGATATCTGTTGTTTTCAATCAGATCATGAACCTAAACAATCAGTGAATCCAGCTGTGAGAGGGAGCTACTGAACTGATATATAACTCATTTTAACTCCGATTCTGATGAAGCTCTGCAGGGACCACAGATTTTGGTCCACAGTGAGCAGAGCCAAGTGCATGACGGACAGTGGTCAGGTATGGAAACAGAGAGAGCTGTGTATGTCCAGATTTTAATACTATCTCTTCTCTGGGTAGATCCAGCATACCACATCTGAGGCCTGTGGAATAGCAGCAGAGCTAATGTTTTTTTTAGCGCAGAGAAAGCTGGCTGCTGCTGCAAAAGAGTGCAGGATAAAACAGTCCTGAGTTTGCTAACCGCAGTGGCAATAGTCAGAGAGAGCAGAGTAAAAGCTGAAAAATAAAACAGTGATTGTTAAAATAATCGTGCCAAGAGCTGAGCAGCAGCGAAAACAGACCGGAGGTGACCAAACGAGATACATTTCCATCTGACACATGTGTCCCTTCAACCCTACATAAAAGAATGGTGTAAGTCAATGTGCATGACCTTGCATAAACACTTGCGATAAAAGTTAACACAGAGGATTTGAAGTGCTTCAGCTCCTTGATGTGGGCTCGCTGATGACCTGCCCAGATTTGGCCCTTTTTGGCAGAGGCCAGCTGCTCCTGCGACTACTTCAAATCATCAGCCTCGGCAAGTATGACGCAGCTATTTCCGTGCGAGCAGGTTACAATAGGAACAGGAATGCTCGCAAAAAATCTGGAATCTAGATTGGAACATATAAAGCGGAGCATTAATCTCTGCTGGAGGTTTTCCGTTTGTGCGCTGGAAGTCTTTTTTCTTTTTCTGTCTTTCCGCAGAGCGACGGCCGGCGATGACCTCTGTCATCTGTCCGACTCGAGGTTTAACGAGCTGCCTCGACCCCTCGCCTCCTCTCGTTGGCTCTTTGGGTTAAGTGTGAGGAGTCGAGGCCAGTGGTGGAAGAAGTACTCAGATCCAGTGTGCTTTTATGCACATTGTCAAAACAGAATGGGAACGCTGGAAATTCGAAAAGACAGTTTCGCAAAGAAATATCGCTAAAAGATTTTTTACGTCACAAAATGAGACAAAGTGCAACAGAAACAGACTTAATAATAAATCATGACGCACATGAAAACCTCAAATATCAAAATATATATGAAAGTGAAAAATTACAATTAATTATTTATTGTAGATTAACAAAGTTGTATTTCAACTTTTTCTACACTTGTTTTTATTTACACATTGTTGTATTTTTTTAAAGTTCAAGATCAAAATTTAACTTTCTGTTTCAAATTTTTTGTTTTTTTAAACGATCAAACCTATTGGCCCGGATTTGGCTCCATATTTAATGACCTTATCATGTGTGTTTTATGTAAAATGTGAATCTGAAAAGTAACTAAAGCTGTAAAATAAATGTAAAAATCACAATATTTCCCTCTGAACTGTCAAGAAGTAGAAGTATAAAGAAGCTGAAAATGAAAAAGCACTTTAAGTACAGTACTTGAGTAAATGTGCTTCGGGGCCGGGTGAGGCAGGACGGGATGTCGGCTGATGTGATCTACTGAACTGATCTTGTTCTCGGATACACAAGCCCTGGAGCTCAGAATAAATCAGAAGAGACTCCCCTCTGCCCTCCCCTCCCTCGAAAAAGTATTTTTTTTTCATCCTCTCTTTTTATTCCAAGATCCCACATGTGCCCAATATATCACTTAGACTGTATCACCTTCTCCCTTTTGTTTATCCTCTCCTTGGATAACCATGTGGAATCCCCATCTCATCCCCTTTGCCTTGTCTCCAGGATTTCCAAACGTATTTTACAAGCCACCAGTTACTGAGCCTAATGGTTTGCAGCAGCAGAGCTGGTAGCGCACATGATATCTTGAATGTAACAATCAAAGAGGCATGCAAGATTTCGGTATTTCCGCTGGCTTACAGATGTGCTGCGGCTTCCAGCTCCAGAAGCTGTAATCTAAGTTAAAGACATGGAGGGAGAGAGAGAAAAAACCAAAAATACTTCAAACAAGCGAACATCTTATTGCCATGTGTCTATCACAGATAAACACGATAAGAGAGATAAAAGTGCGTCCTTAATCGCAGTCGCTTCAGCTGGCTGTGATGTTAAATAAAGACAAATAGATCAATTACAAGGCACCACTGAGATATGGACAAACCAGGGTTCCCACGCATTTTTACCAATGAATTTTCAAAACTTTTCCATAATATTTAACCCCATTTCCACGACTTTAAGTAGTTTAAAATAGGTAGGTCTATATAGTGATCATAGGGCGCAACAATGAGGCTCTTACTCCAAACATATTCTTTAATTTTCACTAATTCTGCATTGGCTTAAGTGAATATCAGCATTTGCCGCATTTATCAGTTTAAAAGTAATGATGAGTTTTAAATTACAGATGGGTTTTTTTCTTCTTTTTGTTGGTTTGCCTAAAATCTAAAAGTTAATTTCCTACATACCGGGTTTTCACCTGCCCCCCCATCCCAAATTCAGCGTAGTTCTGCTCAGGGTTTGCTCATCAGTTTGCTGATGCCTGTGGCTGTGATCTGGTGCAACATGTGTCTTTCATTTTAAGCATACTGTATCCTCTGTGTTGATTTCTTTCATATGGTTCTGCAGTATCCGAACTGTACGAGTGATACAGAGGGTATTCATTATTTTATTATAAGTCACACTGAAGGAAAAATCAATCTTGAGCTTATTCTTACAATCAGACCGAACTTGTTTTTGAGGAATCATGCCCAAATGTACATTAAATAGTGCTTCTGGGCCTTTTTTTCCCCCTGCAAACGGAAAATATTTAGTAGTGATTTCACAGTGAGCGTAAACATTTCAGCCATTAAAACCATCACAGATTTGGGCCCTTTTCTAACAGACATCCCATTATTTTCCCTTTGGGAATGATGCATTTTGAATGTCCCACCCAAACGTCCTGTTTTGACAGGAAATACACCAAATTAAGGATGTCGACACATTTTGGTCCTTGCACCAAATTATATATTACAGTTAAAGAAAAGCCATCTGCTTCAGTTCATCTTCATTTTGTGTACTTTGTACTGCTAATGTAGTGCTGTATTATTATTACTGGAGCTGCAACTCCAAAGGATTGTTTCCATTATTGATTTATCTGGAGATTATTCTCTCAAGTAATCGATTAATAATTTTGTCTATAAAATGTAATTTGCCAGAGCCTGAAGTAACATTTTCAAGTCTCTTGTTTTGCCTGACCAACAGTCCAAAACACAAAAGAGATTCTGTTTATAAAACAGAGAAAAAGCTTCAAATCCTCTCAATTTTTGGGCATTTTTGCTTGAAAAATGACTTAAACAGCTGATTGATTAATCATTTCAGCTCAAATTATTACTGCACCTTCATCCAAGCACTGTGCACATTTGCATGTTGGGCGCTTTAAATGGCTGAGAGTTAAGTGTTTGAACAACTTGAGCTGGAATACCAAGAAATGTCGACCAGATCGGCATGTCTGTTTTGCTTTATACAAAAAAAAAAAAAAAAGGCTTAATGATGTTTTTCCCAACTCTCAGTGAAGGAAAACAGTTTGGAGGTCACACTCAAATTTGACTTTGTCACCTCCTGCGGGTGGAAAACTGACCGTTTTGCCTGCTGCTGCACCACTTTCTAAATTAGCTTGAAGTGGTTTGCGTAATTGTTCTTGGAAACCTTAAAGCGTCTTTAAAAGAAAGCCGTGTTTTGTTACAACCTGGGTCTTATTTTCGTGGTTCTGGCCATCACACACGTCTGTTGTGACAACATGTTGCCGAGCTGTGGGGACACGTTGGCTTGACGAGCTGATTCCATGAGGGCAACAACCACCAGCGGTCAGACGATGATAAAACAGGTTGTAAACAAACCCATGGTTTGACCGTATTATATAAACCACTTGTTTGGAGGTGAAACCAGAAATGTCAGTTATGATTTTCCACTGCACTGCAAAAGTACAGAAGGTCAAAATTAAACCAGGAAGTCTCTCTGCAGAATCCAATGGACATCTCAGACAAGAATCATCTTAACATTTGCCTTTGTTTTCTGAATAAATCTGATCGTAACTGATCTGAACCGAAAAAAAAAAGAAGTAAAAGATGGCAGAGGAAGTCATCTCACCTTTGCCACGGCAGCCCAACCAGGATCCAAGGAGAGGAATCGGTGTAGTAAAGAATCATGATTTCTGTCAGTAAATCACGGAGCTCAAAGGGAGCTGGATCAGAGTTTGGCCTGATCTCAGATGCTCAGTGGAAACCTGAGGGTCAGTCTGACTCCCTGCCAGCCCTGACAGATAAATATGCTTTGTGCTTCCAGCATCGCTTCTACATAAAGAGATCTCTCACTGCTCTATGAATCTGTAATGCTCTTCTCCAAAACCCTAAGTAAGTTACATTCTGCCGGGTGGAGAACTGGTTCTGTTGTTCATGCTGCTGCATTACTACAACCTGAGCTGAAGGATCTGAATACTTCTTCTACCACTGATTAATGTAATCCCTTAGATTGATCTTGCAGGATTAAAACGCGGGTTTAAACCAGTCATTCCCAAACTTAGGGTCGCGACCCAAAATGGGTCACAGTCCTGTAAATCGGCAGAGTAAAATGCATAATAATGCTATGATATGTGAATTAAAATAGAAGCAGAGCTGGTCTGTTCAGCTTTCAGGCATTCAAGGCTTATTGTGTTCTTTATCAGTAGTTTATAAATGTAGATTTCATGGCAATTCATGATTATTCAGGTATTTTTTGTAAGTTTGGGTCGCGGGGAGAAACCAAATTTCTCTTTTGGGTCTAGAGCTGAAAAAGTTTGGGAACCCCTGGTTGAAACAATAAGCAACATGTGGCTTCATTGTCATCTGTGCTGTGTCAGTGGAAGTGCCAGTTTTAGCTCTGGCATCAGCAAAGTGGATCAGTCAACACAGTGGTTAGATTCTGTAGCTGCAGTTGTAAAAAAGGCAGAAGTAAAAGCTACTTTCTGATTGTACAGCCAACACAGTCGTTAGCTAACCTTCTGTAAACATGGGGGCAAAGTTCATGCTTTTGACTTCAATGTCACACAACAGAGTTGGAACTTTGAGTGCTGATTGTTGTTTCAGATATTCACAAAAGTGTTGTTTTTTTCAGACCTCTGGCGTAAGCCTCTTTCAAATTCTATGTAGACTTTTGATAATATTTCTACACCTGCAACTATATCTTCACCACTTCAGTTTCACGAAGTCAAACTTTTAATGCAGATCAAAATCTTTTCCGTATCCATACTTGACCACTGATATCTAAACTGAACTTTAATGGAAGCTCATTCCACTGGCGCAGCAGCGTAGCACCTCATATTTCAACTGTACATCTATAAAAACACCAGATTGCTAGAAAGCACATTTAATTTTTTTGACTTTCATTTTACTGATGTCAGAATTATCACATCTGAGCCTGAAACACTTGTTGTGCAGAGGCAGAAACTTGAGGCAGATTGACAGATGTTGTCTTGTTGCTCATCTTCAACAGTTTTCAGTCAACAGGACAGAAATCGAGGCGGCAGACAGCAGCTTTTATTGTTTGTAATTCGATGCAGAGAGCAGGCGTGCGCATCGAAGCATTGTTGACTTTTGAAACAGCTATTGAAGACATCAAGGTAAAGTGAAATGTCGCTCTGGCATTGATAAAGATGAAATGAACTTTGACACACTTCTGAACTTTGATGTCACCAATAATAACGGAAATCCTGACTAACAAGGTGGTATTTTAACTTCAAACTGGAACAGAAAACTGAGGCTCTCAGTGTTTTGTTGACATGTGAACCAGACGCTCGGTGTGATCCGCCCGTTTGAGAGATGAGTCAAAATAACAAAGATAACGGCACCACGGGAGGCAAAGAAGTCAAAGAAGAAAGAAAGGAGGTCACACACAAAATATGGAGTGCTAATGGAAGCAGGAAACGCATATTAATTTTAATACTTCACACGCAAATACTTCTGTACTCTCCCACCGGCTTGTGTTACTCAACGCTCAGAAGACAAAAAGCCAAGCGCTTCTCATGTTTCTGACCCCAGCAGACCCTTTCTAATGTGAGTCCAGCTTCTCTTCTGACTGCAGGGAGTGAAGTTTAGCTGTGATTGGTTAATACCTCAGCGTACTGCTCCCAGGGGAATACTTCAGCTCTGACTGTATTAAGATGAAGTGATCGGACTCTTCTCGCGAGAGCGAAGCCAGGTCGCCTCCACGCACTTGTTTCTTGTTTTGTTTTTGCAGCCGACATCCTTCGTGTTTTGGGGGAAAACAGAAAGTGATGCTGGGTTCCCGACCAGGCGAAGCAGAGGCGGCCTGTGGGGACTTTCCATGAATTTGGCTACTTTCAGACTTGTTTCCATGAGACAAGCATTTCTTGTTACAGTGGAAAAATTGACAAGCTGTGTTGGTATTTCAAACAGCATGTGTCATATTAGACGAGGCCACTGTGCTGAACGTGTAGCTGGTTGCATGAGAGCAGGTTTTGCTTGACTGTGATGTTTATTTCCAAAGTACCTTAACCCGCAGGGCTAGAAAGAGGAAGAAGGTAATTAAAAAAATACAGTATAATAATGCAGTATAATATAAGTTATAAACACTTTATAAATATAGTATTTTAAATAAAAACCCACCAGATGTAGAAAATTTAACAAAACAGAAATAAAAGAAGTAATTTAACAAACAGGAAATTAATTTGACACTCATATTTATATGTTTTTACGGGGGTATGAAATACACTTTGGTGATCATACAGCATCTTGTCTGCTTGGATTTTAATCTGAATGTTTCTGAGCATTTAAAAAATATTGAAGAATTATTGTCACTCTTGCTAATTTGATGTGAAAAGCAGCCACCAGAGATGAAAGACGTCATGATGTTATTGTTTGGTGAAGCAGCATTGTGCTCTGAAAGAAACATGAAAACCTTTAAAATAAGATTGGATTACTTCCTTTATGGTATTTGGGAGTAAAAGTCATGTATGTACATTTCTGAAGCTTGTATTATCATCACATAATACAATGTGAAAATACAGACTTTCAATCTGTATCATCAATAAAACTTTATTAAACTGAAGGGGTCAGCATTGTAAGTTTGTTAAAAAAACGATGCTCTTTCCTCCTCTCTGCTCTCCACGTCTTCGTCTCTCTGGGCGGTCGGACTCTTTATTGGTCAGTAAAGTGCTGCGCAGTACAGAAAACAACTTTATTATTCTGAGCTTTTCCCCCCGATTGAGTCAGTTCACACCCAGAACGAATCAGGCGAGGCCAGACAAGCCGCTCGTACCGAGGGAAGAAGAACGAGAGAGGTAGACGGGTTGGAAGTGAAAGAAAATAAGAAAAACTTTGATTTAGATTTGTTCTTTAACAAGTGGCCAGAACTCGTAATTTTTATGTTTTCCAGATTTTCTCAGAACTGCTCTTTAACCAGAAATCATCAGAAACGTCTTACAGGAAGAGAAACAATTAACATAGCGTAGGATTAGAACTTATATATATAATATATTTTTTATTTCACTGTCTTTAAACTTTCCTCAGCTTCCTTGATGATGTTTTCACTCTCAGCAAATTTTCACTGACGTCTTGTAGGAGAAAACACAAGCTGACCAATCACAGTTCATGCGGCCGTAGTTACATTTTTAGGGAAAATGTACGTCAGCGCTTGTGTCGCCTACAGCTGTTGCTAAGAAGGCTCGAGATCTCTACATTTTAACCCCTAACGCAGACGTATGAATCCAGCTTTAGCCAGAGAAACTGGTTCTTTGATAGCTGCTTAACTGGGTATTTTGCACCAAAGCTCAGTATCAGAAAAGCTGATTCACATCAAACATTACCACCTTTTCTTGCAGTGAACTATTGGACACTTCAGCACATGCTGAAATCATTGGTGTTGACTTCCACTGCGTCTGAGAGCTGAATCAAAGAGACGCTGACAGTCCTCATATAACTTAATCCTGAGCAGGAGGAAATAAAACCGCTCTGTGGTTTGAGAGCACTTGGTAGAGAGGAGTGACCCAACCTGGTCAAGTGTAACTGAGAAGGCCATGTCTGGTAACCCCAGGTGCAACAGAGGCGTTAAATGATGTGAGGAAATAAGCAATAACTGGGGAGTGTGTGTGCGTACTCTTTCAAAAGTGGTGTCAGGGTCGATAAGTGGCCTGCGGCGGCGGCAGCGACCAGCTGGAAACACAGAGGAGCTCTGACTCCGAGAGCAGCGCTGCAAAATCTGTTTCACATGCAGCAGGTTCTTGATTTAACCCGCAAAAGTCCTCGTTTTTTAATTGGTCTTGTTTGGCTTGCTGCAGTGATTCTTCCCAGAGATCAAACAGTGAAGTGTGTGCTGTGAAATAGTGTTTTAACAACTGCATCGGATCATTTTTCCGCATAAAGGAGTTTAAATCTTTGTGGGGGGTTTTCAGTCAGTTGCAGGTAATGACATAAAATGTTGTGATAAAGATTTGCTAGTACGAGTGGCCTAACATTTTTAAACGTTTAAAAGGCTTAATAAATCATTTTTTGACCACATAAAAAGTATATTTACATACTATTTGCTGTAGTTTTAGACTTATAGATGTAATTTCTGATGTAAACAAACCTTTAACATCATCAGTAAAGAATAGTTTTAGAGAGACTAGAGTAAAGAGTAGAATTTAATTTTAGTTGTTGTCTAGTGTATTAAATTACCTGCCAATCAATTTTAAAGTATAATAAGGACACAAACCTGTGGTTCAAATGTTGGCGGGATTGTTGACTATTCCTTTAAAATTGTCCACATCCATTTTTATACTCTTCCTCTTATCTCGTTTTTTCACTATTGCTGACATTGTTGGCTTTATCCTCAGATTACAGGATCTGATTTCCATGTAATTTGCATATACAGGTGGGGTAGACAAAATAACAGGAACACACTGAGGGTGCTTTTTTTTTTTTTACTTTCCCTGCCTGATTTTATCCTCCTGGTCTGGGGATCGAACCTGTGACCTTCTGCAGTGAGTTGTACTGTTTTTAAACAGTTGTGAAACAATTTTAATTTCCTGTCAGACAGGTGTTGGTTCAGCTCTGTGGCAAGGTCTTTTTGGTATTCTTTCTCATCTCCTGCTGGGAGAAAATATCATGAATACCTTTACGATATAATGTACAGCCCATAACAAAAAATAACATGAGCACCTGACTTGCATTTTATTGTCAGGTGTTCTTGTTATTTTGTCCACCACCTGTATTTGCACATATGTGGGATCTAATGGGGAAAAAGAAAGGATGTCAAACTACCGGAAACTCATAATACTGTTTAAAAACCCTACATTTTCCAGAAATTATAGCGTCAATACTATTTACTTTATGTGAGAATGAATTACAGTGACTGTATCAGCTGACACATAAGTTCACGCTGACATTATTGCTTCATTTGATACTTGAACTCTTGAAACAGATGAAATCATTGTTGGAAATGTGCCTCTTGAATCATTATTTCATGTTTTCACATGGTTTTTCCCAGGCGGAGATGGACCTGAAAGAGCACAGTTAATGGTGTTGTTAAAACTGAAACAAGTGAACTGAATCTCTGAATAAAACGGTTTCTTTGTTTGGACGGGAATCAACAAGATCCTCTTAATAATCGTTCAGTGTAAAGTTACACTACATCAGTCAGCCATGACTGCAACTGACTGTCAAATGGTGGAAGTAAAGAAATACATCTTGTCACGGTGGTGTATGTATGGGGTTGTAGTACGAGCGATACTTTCCCAGACCAGAAACACAAGTGTAAGCAATGCGTTAAACAGTGTTTATCTGCTTCAATGTAAGCTGCAATCGTTAGCATACCAGGCTAACTAGCTGACTACCTACAGCCTTAAGCTAACTTAATGTTACTTCCAAGGCCAAGGAGTGATATACTACAAAACTGAAGTTAATTAATGATACAGATCCTTATGGTCAAAGGACCTTGACAGCTCGCCACCCACTACGGTCACTGATGTTTGAGCCTATTTCCCATCAGGATCTGACACACAAGTCATAACTTGGTAAAAACATACGGACTAACGTTTGATTCCCTCCCTACGTCGAAGGTTTTAAATGATGTCTGATGCTCTCATTGTTTTCACAATCTTACATTTTTTATTCTACTTTAATTCTGACAACTCTGAACTCACACAGTAAATGTGTTCCTGCAGACTTGAGTAATGATTTTGGACATGAAATCGAGTCTCCAAAGGCAGCTATGAAACTGTGCTCTCTGGATCCGCTCTAAAGATGGAATAATGAAAACCTTAAGCTCTATTTGATCTAAAAAAGCTGCTCTCTGTATTACCAAACCCGCAGTAAACTTTTCAGATTAGTAAAGATTTGCAAAGTGCCTTAAAAAGGGGATGTGAAATTAGAACATGAGCCCCTATTCTGCAAAAATTACACTTTTATGAGCCAATAGCATTTAATGACTTCCTAAGTGGTGAAACCATAGTAACAGATTAACTCAATATGAAGACACCTTTTATGACCATTGATGTCATTTTGCAAAAACTAGTACCGCAAATTGGCAAAGGCTTTTTACATTGGGGATAAAACATGAGATTTGCACAGATCTTTATATCCAAAGTCGTAGCATGTAAAGAATCCCTGAGTGGTTCCAATGAGGTTTATTATATATGAAGATGGCGTTTTTTTTTACCAGCATTACCACTCACACCACATTTTATAAGCTTCACGAGGCTGTAAAATGTTACCATGGTGGTGTTTTAAGTGCTTCATATAACCATTACACAAAAAGGGACTCAATGTACTGTATATCCAATATTTCTCAGAACCACCATTTGGTTTGAAATGCTACTAAAGGGGTGTGGATTGTAAAACCATGACTGAACCATTGATTGTAGAAATAGATGGTTGTAGTGTCTGTTATGTCTCCCACGGGTTTCCAACAATTTGGCACAATTTGGGTTTACCCATTTCTCTCGCCGCCATCTTTGTCAGTTACTGAAGCCCTAAAATCTAAAAGCAAAAAGGGGAAGAAGCCTGATTTGGGGATAAGGCGAGACAAGCAAACAACACCCACTACAGCTGACTTTGATTGGCTGAAATACCTGTTGATTAAAGTCATTTTTTAGCCACTAATGAGCAGATAAACTCCAAAAACAAGCTTACAGACGCACAGCCCGGACATATAATCACCTTTAAAAAGTTGTGTTAGCAAACAGTTGTATCAGAGCAACATTATCATCCCACTGGAGTTGCATTTGTGTCCAAACAGTGTATGTAAGTCCAATATTCACTCTTTTTTAGCTCTGTTTTTGGTCTCCACCAACACCTGAGAAAAATATCTGGCTCTTTAGCTGCTAAATGCTCCACTTTGTTCAGTAGCTAGTTGCTAACTTTGTCTGTCTACAGTAAATGTGCCATAAAAACAAAACAATGAGCTAAAAGAGGCTAAAAGGCTCCACAGAGATGCAGATTTGGTGGTAATTCTCTTGCAACAAGCGAACAGATGCCTTTTGCAGTAAATGCCAATTTAAGTGAAGACACCACAAACTTACAGTACTTGTCTTTACGCCTTAATATCTCCATGATGGAAGAATGATTTTCCTAAAAAGCAGCAAAAATCCTGTGTGAAAAATCCTGCACGTTCGTTATGTCTCCCAAAGGACTTGCAACATGTAATCTTCCTCCAGTTAAAATTTCTTCTTACTTTTCTTATTTCGTAAATATTAGACAAATAATGATTAATCTTACAATTGAGCTCCATGACAACTAAACAACATGCGCCAATTTCTGAGGAAGACAATGAGATGGAGTTGAAAACAAAAGTAGTATAAGTGGAGTCTTTTGGGAGGAGAAAAAATTGTCGTCACCAAGACGCATGAAAAGAAGCGACGCCACTGAGGCTGTAACCTCTAAATTATTGATTTAGTATTTAAAAATGAAAGACAAGATTATTTTTCCAGTGAGTTCAAGTGGAGCCATCATCTAGTGGCCATTACAGGAACTACACTTTAATCGCCTTAATGGATAAGTGATTTTCAAACTTATACAATAAACCAAGGAAATGAGAAGAAGGGAAATTGGGACACACTGAAACCCCAACTTCTTGTGAAAAACAAACTGTTTGCCTTTTTATTGCAAGAGAAAATTGGAGTTTTAAATTGATTTCAGTAGGAACCGGCACCTCGTGGCTTTACAAGATCTACAGTTTAAGGCTTATTTTGTGGTTGCTTCCTGGGCTGAACAGAAGAAGAAAAGAGCACCACATGCAGAAATGGGCAAAACCGAGGGAAGAAGAAGAACATCACAGTGCTGCCTGCAATGTGTAACTGACAGGTGATCTGTGAGAAGTGCAGTGCAAACAAACAACAACAACGCCTCAGCAATGAGCTCTGAGACAGAATACAAAATGAGGATTTCTATGGAGCCAGGACAGTGACTTTAATATCTGGCATTGAAAATAAAATTTGAAAAAGAAACTGAAAAAGGAAACATTGGCATTGAAACATTTGTATTGGAAAAGGTTGTATTGTCAGTTCAGGTTTTGTTTTCAAAGCCAAATTTTATTTTCAATGCCAGATATTAAAGTCATTGTCCTGGCTCCATAGATTTCCACTTTAAAGTTTGGAAATTAAATGGTGATTTGTGTGTGTGAAGTGATGTGACCAAGGTGTTTGTAGACACGTGAGCCTTTTGCTAGATGTATCAGATATACTTCGCCCCCTGCAGATGGAAAAAACATAGGAAGCAATTAAAAGCTTTAAGGTCGTCCGTCGCAAAGCGGCTTCTCGCCGTGACACTCCCGACACTTCAGGAGCAGGAGGACGCCTGCTAAACAGATTCACTTTGTTCAGCTTCTGTTACACAGAGATCCCTCCACCCCACCCAGTTACCCTCCTTAACGGATGGCTATTTATTTGCTTACACAGCTTTCCAATGGGCCTTTCAGCCTCTAAAGGTCAATAACCACACAACACCTGTCTCAGTCAACAGTAATTGGAGCAAAGTCTGCTTCTTTGTTTGGAGACAACAGGGACACAATTATTTTACCCGCTGCACTGACTTCTTCTTCTGCATTCACACAACCTGTCTGCTTTTGTGCAGTATTGACGGTGAGATGAGGTGCATGGGAACCCAACACCACATTTACTGCCAATTGCTGTGGAATGATGAAATTTGGCCCATTTGGTTCAGATAAACTATTCGTCCAAGGCGGGCTTTTGTTCTGCGTGGCCTGCAGATCCATCATGTTCAGCAGTCAGCGGGACGTCCTCCCCTCATGGCGACACATATGATGGTATTTATCAGCAAAGACCACCTGCAACGATCCAAAAAGTAGATGTTATTCATGTTTATTTAACTGTTGGTGATTTTGGATGGGAGACAACGGCACAATAGCTATTACACCATCCGACAAGCAGTTCTGACAGAGTATACTGGCCCCCTTTAGTCTCTCAAACAGACAAAGCAATACTAAACTATTAAATAGATTAGAATATTTAAACATTTAAAACAGATACTACAGATATAAGGTGTTCTGAGCCACAATGCAATAAATGAGTTAAAGATAGATTAACTGCAAACATTACTACTTTAAAGGTGACATCTTCTTTGCAACAACAGGAAATAAGTGAATAATCTTCCAAGTAAATATGACAAATAAAGCACAAACCTTTTGATGCAGATCAGATAGGACTGTTGTGACAAACTTTATGAATGAGCGAGCAACTAAACTGCTAATCTTCATACTAAAACGCCTCCTCAATGACCTGGTTTTCTGTCTTTATTTGGAGGAGATCTGGTATTAGGGTCATCTGACTTACACTGTTTTATGTGCCCCTCTTGGGTGTGGCTAAATGTACAGTTTATTTGAACTGCCTTTTAAATTATACCCACTGTACGTCTCCGAACTGTGACAGTGTACGGACATTTCCACCATGACAGCTATGGACACTGGAGATACAGCATCTGGGCATGCACGGACAGTTATTTGCTAGTCTGCCAACTTTTTTGTTTGTTTTGTTCTTTTGGTGGGTTGGGGGCAAATGTGTTTAAACATAATGCTGTTTTCTGTGTTTCTGTTCATTTATGCACCTTGAAACAAGAGAGAGAAAAGTAGATTAGATTAGGTTTAGGAAATAACAGTCATAATTGTAAAATATTCTTGAAGGAAGCTCATTTTTATGGAGTCATAGGAGTGCCACAAAAACAAAACAAAAAAAGAATAATATTTAATGTAAATTTTATTATATTTGGAAATATAAAGAGGAATAAATAGAAGAATAAATGAGTAAATTTAACAAATTGGAAATATAAAGAGAAATAAATAAAAATAATTAATAAATGTGGAAATATAAAGACCAATAACAAAATATAAAAGACTAATTATAATCATTTTCATTTATTTTCATATTTATTTGTTCATTTATGTCTGTATGTTTTATTTTTATTTATTTATTTTATATAATGTAATTTATTTATTTTTATCCCTTTATTTTCCCGGTTGCTTTTGCTTTTTTTTTTGCTGGAAAAATAATCTGTAAATTTGCACGGAAAAAAAAGATAATATGAGTGAAAGACTAAACATCTGCTGGTTTTGAGATTTTTCTCATTACTGAAATGTTACACAATGCATCAACAGTTGCACTGAGAACAACTGCCAGATGTTTTGTTTCCACGCTTGCATTGTGAGTAACACCAGCAGCAGTTTATGTTGTGCACCAAGAAGCGTAATGACGTCTAAATCAACAGGACTCAGCGACTGCAGTTGCTGTAACTTCTGCCTGCTTCTGGTTTTACTGCCAGACAGATTTTGGCTCTCGTCTTGCTTCTGCTGAGGCCTACAATCCGCACCAAATGTTTCACATTACCCAGTGTGAAAACCCTCCTATTCCTCAGATTCTTTTTTACAAGTCCATACATCCGTGGAAACTTGATATTTCATATTTCATTCTGGTTTGTGGATGTCATTGCAAGTGGACGCCGGTTCACATGCAACCCGCCCGACCGCCGCCTTTGATCAGCCTGACCACGACTAATTGTGGACGGAGAACAAATGAAAGAAATATTGGGAGATTTCATGGGAATTGCCACTATGGCCTGAGCTGCCCGACGCTGCTATTAGCAGTTAAAATTGGACTTGGAGAATTAGCCTGTTTCCTCGTATGGTTACACAAAGATAATTTTGATGTTTGGGGTTTGGAGGGGGGTGTGAAACACAGCTCCGACCAAAGCCCTTCATGCTGCGGTGTTTGGAAGTGTCTGTGGCTTAGAGGAGCGCTGGGATTTAAAGTTTTCATCATCACACCGAAGCTCAGCACACATAAACAGCACATGGAAACATAACATTTACACTGCACTCCTTTTAAAAAGCTTTAACAGCGTGAGCACAAGTCATCCCTACGCTGAAGTGACCTATTTCATTCGTGCTCTTTGAGTCTGTAATAAATTGCATCTAGAAACATAATACTGCAACCACAAAACCCCCATATGTACTTAAATGGTATTCACAATAGAGAGCGGAATTGTTCTGGCAAACAAAATTCATCCGACGGGCCAAATATCAAGGGGAAGATGTTAAAAAGAAAAGAAATTTAAAGCAGCATAAATGTTCCAAATGTTTAAGAGTGGCCAGGGGATCCCGCGGGGCTCGTTCGGTATCCGTCTTTGTTCCTTGTACAGGATGTAACTTTGCAAGCTGGTTTTCATTCAGTCTCA
Organism: Maccullochella peelii; assembly: GCA_002120245.1. Classification (NCBI taxonomy): domain Eukaryota; kingdom Metazoa; phylum Chordata; class Actinopteri; order Centrarchiformes; family Percichthyidae; genus Maccullochella; species Maccullochella peelii. The sequence continues at coordinate 11,549 of LKNJ01003146.1, read as the reverse complement.
AGCTCCAACAAACCAACAGCTCTCTCTCTGTCTCAGCTCATATTTGCATGCAACAAAAGCGTCTTTCTTTTACTTTTTTTTTTCAAGACAAGACAATTTCCGCCCTGCTGTTTGCGCGCACAAACATGTCAGAAAGCTTAAGGTATGTTATCTGTCCAAGCAGCACGCTGACCTGAGCGTTTGTTAAAAAAAAAAAAAAAAAAAAAGGCGGCTGATTTTCCGGTGAGGAGGGCAGGTTAGCCACGGTCTCAGCAGCAGGTGACTGGAATGAGGTCATGATGTGGTCATGGGAGGGGGGACAGCAGGCCTGTGTGTGTGTGTGTGTGTGTTGAAACCTCTGAACAACTGCTGTGAGGGAGGTGAAGCACATCAGAGGCCAAGCTACAGTGATTTTCCCCTCAGCTCAAGGTGTCGTTTCACACCGCCCGGCCCTTCTGCTGAGGAATCCTCAAAATGACAGCAGCGGATTGATTTGCTTATCCATGAAAGAGATGGACTGCTACTACGAGCCCCAGGAAATAGCAGGGACCATGGAGAAAGACTCCACTTACGTTGCATTTAGACAACTTTATCTTATATCTTTCCTTTTTTCTAAATGGTTTTGCAGAAAGTCTTGGCTCCTTAATTCAGTGACATTTCCCTGTATACCCACAGAGATAACACAGTGACCCTTCATCTTATTACTACATCTTAAAAGCTAGTTGTTGTAAAAACACATAACCTGGGCCCTATTTTTTTTAAATTTTGGGGTTTAAATGACTAATACTTACAATTAGTTTTGGAATTGGTCCAGTAGATCTTCTCCGCAAATGGGCTGCAATGGCTGCATGTAATCCTTTGGGGCAACTGCGCAGCTGTGAGAAGTATCTCTCACGAGATTTCAGAGCGAGACTTTTCCTTGAGCGAGACTTTCTGTTTCTGATTAAACAAAAAGGATTGTACTAAAGGTTTAAAAATACCGGACTTTCCCTTTAATCTTTTAAAATCTGCATTGAAAATACAGTAGACAAGCCTCTAACTCACACTGCAAGATTCATTTTTGATATAATATGAATTATTTCTGCCAGTGTGGTGAGATTATTCCACCTGGTCAGTGCTGTTTCCAGTGTTTAATACAACACCGAGAAAGGCAGGTGGGTACAGTCACGAGTGTAAAATATTCTTCAAATAAGCTGATTTCTGCTGGACCGCTGAGATTATCTCCAGATCTGTTGACTTGCTGTAAGAACATAAGATTTCAGGAGGTCAACAAGGCCTGTCCCACTTCACAAGGACAAGAAATGCAGCACCTTTTCCTGCCCAAGTCTTTTGCAGCACTCAGCATCCCACCGAGCGCTGTTTAATGGAGCGTTCAGATGCTCCTCGTAAAAGTGTCAATTTGGAAAATATCACGTGACCACCAGGGACGGCTGGTATAAATGGGCTAACAGGGCTAAGCCCTCCCTCTCCTTTACAATAAATATGGGAAAATTATTGTAAATAACCTTTGAACAGATTGTTTTCAATTTTGGTGGAACCTAGAGCAGCAACAGCACCAAATAGTCACAAGAAAAACACAGAATATATCTGAATGGGCTTATTTTTTACAGTCCAAACACAGTGACATCAGCTTCCACTCATCTTCGTGTTAAGTGAGTAATAGGTGTCATGGCACGCCCCCTTGATTTGCTGACCATTTGGGCTAAATTCATTCAGCCCAAAGGCCACTGACTTTTGACCAATGACAGCGGATGTACAGATGGTACGTACAGTGAGGTGCTACAGTACTGTGCGAGAGTGGGGAGGGAGAAGTGAGCGACTGTGGCAGTGGCGGGCATTAGCATGAGCATGAATGAAGTGGATTATTTACTTTCTCATCCATTTTCTTCGATGTCTTTGGAGGAAAAATTGGAAGTGAAGAGTCAAATAACACAAAAGGACCGGCTAATGGCAAGTGGACAGGCTGAATGCACTGGCTATGCTATGTATTGAGCGGGACTTCATCCAAAAATCACCGGACTTTAATGACATGGTGGTTAACCTGTTTGCATCCCAGAAAGGTTGTCGATGTGAGCTTCTCTTCAAATAAGGTAGGCCCAAGCCTATCGACCTCTTTAGCTTTCCTGTCTACATATTGTCCGTCTCTCTTCTATAATGACCATTATTTTTGCTGTGGTTTCCAAATTGTTTTATTCGGGACATGTTCGACACAATGTGTTGTGATAAAAACAGTTGCAGTATCTATTGGCAGTCGTTACAGTGGGAACAGGTTTTGTAGTGCATCCCTTTGAGAGAGCGAAAGAGAAAGACAGATACAGAGAGAGTTTTTTGGCACCAGGCCTTTCTTGTGGGTACTTCTCTATAGTGACGTTGTAGAGCATTTGCTATAGATGCTCATCAGCCATTGGTGGATAAATATAACATAATCTGGACGGATTAAAAAATAAAGAGAGAGCAGCAGTTTGTTTTTAAAAAAAGCAACATGAACAGTGAGAGCCGCCACAGCTGATCAGGCGAAGAAAACAGATCATGTAAAAGATAAAATACGTCACGTTAAATCTGTCTAAAAGGAGGAGATCTCGCTGTGCTCAGCTAACATGTGGTGTATTGCCACTATATTAAAACTTAAATGTCCACACCCCTATAAAGACGAAGTCTGTGAGTATTGGGAGCTGAGGTGGAAAACGAAATTAATTTCATTTTTATTCTCTACTGTCCTTTTGCGATTTGCGACAAAGTTTGTTTAAAAAAGATCAGATTTAGCGATGGAACTTTAATTGAAAACCTTTTTGACTGAATGTTAATTAGTGTTTCTTAAGCTTGGAATGGGAGGATACTATTGGCTGTTCAAATTTGTATGAGGTAAGTATACCATGCTGTTACATGCTGGTGCGTAATCATATAGGCCTAGGCATGTTAGGTGTCTGAATAGACCAATTAGGGCTGGGTAAATGACCAGACATGAAAATAAAATCAGTCGTTCATTCATAATGACAGAAGAAATGAACATCCGGTGGGTTAATAACAATATTCTTCATCAACTTCATCAAGAGAAAATCCAAAGAAAATGATAGTAAACTTATTTCTGTCAAAGAATCATAACATTTACTATAAAACAAAAGGACTTCACAGTATTTGTTTTCCATCCCATCCCTCATCCCACCTCCCTCCTGCCTACAAGTGTTGTCCGGAAACAAAAGTCTTGTTGATAAAAAAAATGTGTAAGTCTTGTCTGTGTGGAAACTGGGTGGAAACAGCAGCGTACACATAAAATACCTAGTAAATATCTAACACAACCAAGCTCATCCAAAGAAACGATTAAAAGTAAAATCAACACATTCATATCCCGACCTCCTCCATCTGCTGGCAGTTGTTGAGTGTTCTCTGTGAGTGCATCCTGTCTTTCATGTGTTGCCTGCAGCCTCAACAGCAGGAGCACTTTTGGGCCACTCGCTGACTTCGCTGGGCATCCAGACAGCTTGGCATGTTTTGGCAAGTTTTCTGCAAGATATTGTCTTCAGTGAGGTATCGCCTTTCACTCTTTTCCTTCCCGTCCTGTTTGCTGTGCGGCGAGGGCGACAAAGAGACATAAATCTCCTGAACTACCTGTTTGATAGTCGGGCCAGAGGCATCCGCTCGCCACAGGCCAAGCCGAGGAGGGGGACTGGTGGGGGGACTGGATCTCAGTGTCGCTCTTAATGAGGCTTAAACAACCCCATGTCACTGGAGAGTTAAAGGAAGAGGGAGTGTAATTATCAAGAAGTCCCAAATCCGTTTAGATTCTCAGTGGATTCCAAATGCAACCTGTTATCTGATATGATTCATAGAGTGTGTTGGGAAAGATGAGTGAGTGTGAAATTGTCTCTGCTCGGCGTTCTCGGGCCTTCACATCCGACAAGATGAATGAGCTTGATGAGTTCTTCAGTTTCCATCTCAGCCTCCTCGCATTTGGCCTTCACGGTTTCTTTCTGTCCCTCGCTGCAGAGCCATTTTTTACGGGAGTCATGAGAAATGCCGCCATCAAAGAATGACTTTGTTAGGATATTATGAGCTGATGTGAAGTAAGAGAGGGGAAGAGAGAGAGGAGGAGGGGGCTGGGGGGGGGCATTGGTAATGGGTCATAAATTACGCTTTTTATGGAACGATGCGATTTGATCTGGGTGTCAGCCCTTCTGAACTGATCGGAGCAAGCAGAGCCAATAGGTTTCCTCAGGCTGTTTGTGCTCCAGATGATGTTAAAAGTGAGAAGGAGGAGGACAGTTAGGCAGAAACAATTATTAAAACAATTCTCTACAGACCAATAGGCTGCATCGTGCCAAAGCCCTGCAGAAATGAGAAACTCAGATGTTCTCTCGGACCAAATGTCAAGTCAGATTGACTCATTTGTGGATCTGGTTCAAATGCGTACGCATATACTCTGTCTGGGAAGAGCTCTAAGCCTGTAAAAAGAGGTCCCTCATGTCTCCTCAATATCTAATGGTATCTTACAGGAAAGTGATTAGATGATTCACCACAAACTTAAAGAGGGAGAACAAGTTGATCCCAGAGAGCCAACCCCCCCCCCGAGAAACTGTAAAACAAGTGCAGAAATATCCTACTTTAGTGATACTGTTTCTTTGCTAAAATCACATTTTTATTCAAAATTACTGATGAAAAAAACCCACTTGAGTAAAGATAAATAAATTTAATATAGTGCTGATATTTTATTCATAGTATTTTGACATTGTTCCACATTGTTTCCATGTATCTTATTAAGAGTCACATATATTTTTCTTATAAAACAAAAAAGAAAAGAAAAAATTCAAGGTCCACTCACTATATTTTTAACAGCAAGTCCATCATTGAAGCGCCTCTAGAACAATCTCCACCTCACATACAAAGCTCCATACTTTGGTCACGTGACAACTGAGCAAACTGCTAAACTTAAAGCTGCACTAATCAATATTTTTGTATGTACAATAGGTTTAAATGACTGTGTGTAATGAGAAAGGAGTCGCTCATAGTGAATAATCACCAGTTCCCCTCAACTCTACGGAGCGTTTTAGCATCTTTCAGCTCTCTGTTTTGGTTTTCTGACTTGCAATTTAGCTTGTTTTGGTCCACCGTACGCTAGTCGCTCAGCACCAAACAGCCAAGCAGACAAAGTTAGCAACTAGCTGGCCAACATACCGGAGTATTTAGCAGCTAAAGACAGTGGAGACAAAAACCGAGCTAAAAGGAGAGTAAATACTGGACTTACATCACAAACACGACTCCAGATCAATGCTAATGTTATTCTGTGTCTGCTGGATGTTTAAACAGGCAGTAGTTTCCTAAAACATTAGCCATATCAACTTTACAAGTGGTCACGGGTTTAATTAAAAGTAAAATAGCTACTAATTTGAAATATAATGTTATTTTGCAGAATTTAGGCTGTTTCACATGATTGTTTCCGTGCAGCTTATCAAAAATGACATAAATGTTTTTCTTACTATTTAAATGACAATGGAAGTTCATTGCTGACACTGGAAACTGTAGTTTCACCAAAAAAACAAACAAAAAAGTAATTCAAGGTCCATTTACTAGCTTTTTACATTCGAATTTCACAGTTTTTCTATGACAAAGCAATAAAGCTAGTAAGTGAGTAAGATTTTTTTGTGGTCAAACTACTTAAATGACCTTTACACAACAGTATCAAAAAATAAATCTCTTTAACAAGCTTATTCTTGAACTCTTTAAATAACATTGGACACTTCTTGTACATTGGCAGATTTATTCACTATAGGAGAAAAATGTATTGGAGCCAATTTTCCACTTTCGAAACATCCAACTGGCCGACAGCACATTTTTATGTTATGAAGTTTTGTTACACTGAATTGATGTGTTTTTGTTGTGTTTAACACCTGACTTGGATACTTTGGAGTTGACATTCATCCTCCTGCCAATAAAGTGAAAATGTACATTTTATTTTCCAGTTTATCCGCTTAACCCTAACCTTAACCTTTCTTGCCTAAACGCTCGTCGGCTAACCTTTTTTACGTGACCAACAGGTGAAAAGGCTGTGCCCAATCCTTTGCATTGTAACTTAATATAAGTTGAAGTGGAGGAATGTAATTTCCACATAATTTGTGTCCACATTAAATAATAATTTTCTGACTTAATGATCATTTTTCAAAATGTTACGACCTCATTGTAGCGATACCCTCCATGAGGAGGGTATCGCATCCCCCTGAAGTGAAGAACAAAACATCAGACGGCTCAAGAAGAGTCTCAGCAAGTGCAGCCGCCACATACCACATTTTAACAAGTATCTTACCACACTCACGCTGTAACCAAGTCAAACCATATGGACAGAAGGGGGGAGCAGGGGGGTGCACGACCCAGCAGAGGCGTCCCATCTCAGGATCGAGCCATAAGTCATGTTGAAATACCTCCGAGAACAACAACATGTGGACAATTACTATTCTGGAGGTGGAAAACAAAAACCAGACAGGCAGCTAACAGAGAGATATCAGCTTTTTACTTTATTGGAGTAACTGGAAACAGGAGCAAAGACTCATTATTAGTTAGTTTTCCCATTTTATTTACCGTTAAGTAGCTTTAAAGTTTTTAAAATCATCTTGTTCCGAATTGTTTGACTGTATCTTATATTCTGTTACTGTTTTAGCTTGTTCCACTTCTTCGTTGAAGTTCTCTGATGTTTACACTGAGTGAAATATTCAAACCCAAGACGAGTGCTGTGTCTCAATGCAAATACTTCCATTAGTACACTGCGTACACTATGTACTTACTTGTGTAGTGCGTGAACTTTGACAGGGTAGTGGCTGCTGTGCACTTACCGTCAATGATGATCGCAACATTTGACTGCTTCTTCTTCTTCTTCTTCTTCGTTTTAATGGCGCATTGCAGCCGGGTGGAGCCAACATTTGACTGCGATTGTCGCCCGCCAAAATATCTGCTGGCTTGTTTGCTCACTTGACTTCAATTCAATTTTATTAAAAATAAATAAATATGAACGTGCTTCACCGTAACAATTGCAACCATAGACGCCATTTTCATAGGTTGGTGGTCCCTCCCCTTCTGCTACGTTGCCAAGATGGCGACTATTGAGCATTACTTTATTTCATTTTTATACCTACAAATAAACATAACACAGATAAAACATGACAAGAACAAGAATTTAAAGACCATTTACGTTTTGAAAGAAGAAACGACACATTCGTCCTCAAACAATTTAATTCAAAAGCAATAAAACTCTTTTGACTTCAGTACACTCGGGGTTTCCCTAATAGTGGCTAACGCTAGCAAACTTTAGATAGATATTGTGATGTGATGTTACTTTTTCACTTTGCTTGAGCATTTAACTTTATGCCATTGAACTTCATGCAACTTGTGGCCACAGTGGAGGCTATATACAAGTCAGTACTATGAAAAGCTAATAGCTGCGTAACAATCATCATCAAATCAAAATGCACGCAAACATTTCTGCTCTAATATTCTAACGGGTTGTAAACAAAGACATTAGTGAAAACTTTCTAAACTCTTCGGGTTGCAACCTGCCAAGCTTTATTACCTATTATAGGTTATAGGTGATGCTAGCTTGAATGCTGCCTCAAAATGTTGAATGTGAATGTGGGAAAAAATGGTTCTCATGTTGCTTATGACGATGAAGAATTAGTCTTGTGTGACAGCGAGCAGGTTGGTGAAAAATTGCGCCTCTGCTGACAGCTCCAGTTAAAAGTATCTGTGGCAGAGAGTAAAAAATGACCCCGCTTTAAAATTGCCCAAACATTCCTCCTACAGAGACATGCAAAACGTTTTAGTTCTACACAGCATGCGCACATAATGGTCAGCCACCTGGCTCTGCTAGTTTTTTATGTGGGAATTTCAGACTAATTCAGCCTGGAATGTCAGATGTGTTCTCAAGATGATGCACCTGATACTAAAAAGCACTTCACAAGAGCTGCAGTACAAGACGGATCGCTCCCTGGAGAGTCTTGCTCTTCTTTCCATCCTAGAAGCTACAATCCCTTATTTTATGTTTTTTTTTTTTTCCAACCAACACGAGACGCCTGCTGGTGCGCACTTGACATCCTCCCATCATGTCATTTCAATTTCAGAGATATCTCTGGTAAGAGGAGATGTCGTCCGGAGGAATCTCATATTATCTGCAAAACATGCATGAGCTGCAATATTTCGGCAGCACGTACACAGAAACTCCTCTTTTTTTGCGCACACTTTATTTTTCTGGACCCTGAAGATGACGGGCTGAGACACCAGCGGGCCTGAGCTCAGTGGGGGAGCGGGGTATGTAGAGGGGGGTGTGGAGGGGAGGTGGAGTTTTTTGGCAGCAACTTCAGAGAGGACGGGACACCTCGGGATCAGGTCGATTAGGAGTTGCGTGCCCGTGTCCAGGTTTATTGTGGCTTTTCACTGGAACATAACCTCTTTGTTGGACAGAGGGGTGAGGCAGGTGTTTTCTCCCCGTTCTACCCCCTCTCCTCCCCTCATCACCAGGTCGTGTAACTCAATGCGGCCCTGAGACGGCCTCATACACGCTCAAGGATGAGCCACCAGCCTAAAACCATCACCTCTTTATACTTTAAACCAGAGGAAACACTTCATACATTCAGGTGTGAGAGCCTCACTTTCTTCCCGCTTTAACCTTTCACACCAATGAAACAGAACAGAGCGTAGAGACGCAGCTTAACACCACCACGTTACCACACCGTGATGGGAAGTCCTGGAACAATCAGGAGATTTATTGTACCCACATGTTTTCTCTTCTCTGGAGGAGATGATTAGGACTCCAATCAGTGTCATTGCATTCTTCTCATAAAAATGAAACGACTATAGATGAATGAAAATAATGGCATAAACTTAGTCTTTCCATTTTATGTTACTTTATACTTGACTACATTTTGGTGGCAAATATTGTACTCATACCCTCTTAGACAGTTTTAGTTACTAGCTACTTTGCAGAGTCAGATTACTAATACAAAATATAGTTAACTAATACATTTTGATGGGTTTTTATGGATTAGGCCACCCGGCAGTACATGGAGTAATGGGCCATTCCGCATAATGAGTAATTTTACTTTCGGTACTTTCAATCCCAGAACGCGCCAGTGGTGGGAGAAGTATTCTGATCTTTTGAGGCATAAGTAGCAATAGTACTGTATACAGTGTAAAAATACTCTCTGTTACGAATAAAAAGTCCTGCATTCAAAATCTTACTTAAGTAAAAGTACAAAAGTATTACCATCAAAATATACTTAATGTGCCAAAAGTAAAAGTACTCATTATGTAGAATGGCCCATTTCAGAATAATGTATTATAATTATTTATGCATTCATCACTAATGTTGCAGCTGGAGCTAATTTTAATGACTTTATATACTACTGGGTAACTTAACTTAATCATAATTTATTAGTTGAGTTATATTTTATATGAATCTAAATCTGCAAAGTAACTAAAGCTATCACATAAATGTAGTGGAATAAAAAGTTGGCAGTATTTATAGTATAAAGTATATGTAGCCTACCTCAAAATTGTACTTGTACTCGAGTAAATGTAGCTACTTTTTGAGGACTTGCTAATTCGTGAATTAAATGATGATCATAAATTATTCTACTGTTCAATTTTAGCTGTGGTTTAAGCTAAATGCTAATGTTGGCATGCTAACCTGCAGTAATCAAGCAAACACTACAGAATGTTAATATAAATAATAATAATGACATTTAGCATGCTATCATGCTAATGTTAGCATGGTTACTTTCTAGCATTTAATGCGTAGTGTTAAGCATGTTAGCATATTAAAGTATGTGTAGTTGTAAAATGCTAGCAAATGGCATGTTAGCAGGCTATGTTAGCATATGAAGGTTCAGCTGTGTCGTATTCTGCCATCTGAAAGTCAGGAGATCCTTGTGAAACCATGAATATCTGCACCAAACTTTAAAGCAGCTCATCCAGACATTGTCTACTGGGACTAATAAATACATTTGCTAAATGTTTGATTTAAGCTCACACTGAGACAAGGGGATGAAAAGCTTGTTATGTTTTGTCTTAATCCTTAAATTTACAAGATGTTTCCAAACCATTTTTACTTTCATAATCGTAATATCCTGGCACAGGGCAGTGTAAATAATATTTACACAATATCTGGAAATTAGTTCAATTACAGTTATAACTCCAATGAAACAGAGACCAAAACAGTATTCTGTCTTGATTTAAGATTATTTATAGAAAGAGAGGGCAGCAATGCAAAACAGAGAAACAGTTAAGTTAAGTTTACATTATTGAAAATGCCAGTTTGCTTCAACATTTCCAGGAACAAAAAGAAGTTATGATCTGTTATCATCCTCAGTGACAGGAGCGAAAACGGATGAAAGCATTTATGCAAATTGTTAGGGAGTTAGGGAAAACAGTGGTGCCTGCTTATCTTCTCCTGAAGTGTTCCTTTATGCAAAAAGTAAACAGTAGAAACGCCCCCGAGGCTTGTCCTAAGTGATCCTTTGCTTGGCCTTTGCCCTTCAGTTAGTTAACCACTTAATAACCAGTAGCACCGGTGCAAAACACACACACACACACACACCTCTTACAAACCCTGGATTGTACAAAAAAGTACAACTGGGCCTTTATGTAAAAACAAAGGAAGCACTGTGCATCTGAACAGCGACTGACGACTGTTCAGTTTGTCCTGTTGTGACAGTTTTTGTGTTTTTGGTGGAAGAAGTAACTCTGATCTTTTACTCAGTAAAAAAGTCTTATAATCAAAATGTACTTAAAGTATCAAACGTAAAAGTACTTCTGGCAATTATATATCATATACATAATTAGATTATTAATGCAAATAAATCAATTCACGAGTCAGTGGAGCCAGTTTTAACCTAAGTTCAGTAGTTTAGTCCCGTGGTTCCCAAACTGGGGGTCGGGCCCCTCCACAGGGTCCCAAAATAAATCTGCAGGGTTGTGAGATGACTGATGATGAGGGAGGAAAGAAGATGTTCTGTTACACAAATTTCTATTCAGAAGATCTAATCTTTGATTTTGAGTGAAATATTGGATGATTTGGAATTCGAACAGTTATTGAAATTAAACCATCAACAGCTCATAGAACAAAAACACAACAACAGACAATTTACCACCGCACAACAATTAATTAGTAATTAGTTAAACTTGCTCCACTTTATGTACAACATGGCATGCATGTCAAAGTTCACAATGAAACAATTGGAAGAGCATAATTAATACAAACTTGAGAAACAACTGAGAAACGAAAAGTATTTGAGGTAAAGCAGAAGCAGCACGTCCAGGTCCGAAATGTCAAAGGCCATATCCAGGTATGTGTTGAGGGTCGAAACATGATCATTTCATTATTTATTCCTGTACTTGTGTGGAGGGTTCATCAAAGAATGTCAAAGAAGATCTCCACACCTTAACAAATGTCTTTTCCCAACCCCGTAGTGTAAATCTGATTCTTTTCAAGCTTCAGGTTAGACAGTATATCCCATATCAGGCGGCGTGCCAGGAGTGTAGTAAAGGAAAGTATGTTGTCTTTTAATGTTTTTCATATGCCATCAACCTGCCAG
>LKNJ01003145.1:0-51493 GCA_002120245.1 Maccullochella peelii | reverse complement strand
GAGAGAGAGAGAGAGAGAGAAAGACAGACAGAGGTAGGTTTGAATTTATTAACAGTTAAAAAGCACAGAGGTCACAATACTGCACAGATGTTAAGGTTTTACTTTTATTGTACACAAGAAATGAAATACTCTATTAACCATAAACAATATACCAGTATGCAGTGGTGTTACTTTAACACTTACCACACTGATTCTTGAAATAAGGGACAAAACATGTTTCAGGTCTTCTATTTTTTTTCTTAACTGTTACAATAATTTGAAATGGATATATTTATAGACAAAGGTCTCAGCTAACAAACCATGTGAGGGAACAGGTTTTTTATTAAAACACTTTTATGAAAATTGACATTTATTAATGTCATAACTTGATTTGTGTCAACTCCGTCAGACACACCAATCAGCATTCCCACTAATAAGGCGAGAAACGCCCTGAAGGCTCCTCCTAGTAAAAGTGTTTTGTTTGCAGGAGCCTCCGGCAGAGAGGCAGAGGCGGACCCTGCAGGCAGTGAACCATGTGGGCGTTGCCATAGTGTCCAGCGCCATCACCACGGTGATCTCCACAGTCCCTCTCTTCTTCTGTGTCATTGTGCCTTTCGCCAAGTTTGGCCAGATTGTGGCAATTAACACCGCCGTCTCCATTTTGTTCACCCTGACCGCGACTGTGGCCATGCTGGCGTGCATGGCCCCCGCCCACTTCAGCAGACCCCCCGGTGCCGTGCTGAAAGCTAGCCTGGCCGTGATGGCGGCTGCAGCCTTGGGAGCGGCTCTGTGCTGGGTGGGAGGACAGCTGGGAGCGTTGGTCTGGCAATCAGTCAGCACGTAAACTCAACCGTCCACCAACTTACACTGATGTCAGGCAGGGGATTTCCTCTGTATGCAAAAAATGAGAACTGTATTCTCCTCCATGTTCAGGAGGCATATCAGATCAGTTAATGATCTTGTACTTTACAGCACAAAGATGTCAGAATCTATTCCATAGGTAAAAGCTGTTTGTCATCACAAAACACACTTTTTTTTCACTTGTATTGATCAGTGGATTATAAGTTTTACCCACTGCATACCTCTTCTAAAATATAGTGTAAATGAAATGTGACTCACAGTCAGGGCCGTTTCTAGCTTTGTGGGGGCCCTATGCAAAATGTTGTTAGGGGGCCCATATTTTGTGAAATATATATATCTTTTATCTTATCTTTTTTTAGCATATAGGTGTTTTCACTCAACACACGAGGGTGCTTGGCTAAGAGAGACTCATCATTTTAATTTCTTACAAATAAAAAAAATGGCTAAAATGGCAGCTTGGGGGCCCCCTGGTGGCTTTGGGGGCCCTATGCAACCACATAGTCCGCATATAGCAAGAAACGGCCCTGCTCACAGTAGTAGGTTGACCTTTCTGGGTCGACATGATGATTCAGCTGAGGTATTTTTTTTGATCCGATAGCACTCAACCTAGAGGTGGAGATGACTGAGTAGTCGTTGGGAAACACTGGATGAGTTACAGTTTTCATCAGAGTGTAACTCATTGAGTTGTGAAGAGCCACTGACTGTTCCGTGACCTGCTGTTGTGAACACTGTCAGGGCGCCGCGTTCTGACGTCCGTGATGATTAGTGTTGCTGCTTCACATGATTCATGGCCATCTTGCGAAACATCACTTTTTTGTGTTTTCTTAGTTGTGCACTGAATGTGTTTTCAGCCACGTTTGTAACTAAATGTTATGATGTCCTAATGTGGCTGGATTAAAAGTTGTATTTATAGCGTACTGTGTGCAGTTTTGTTAAATGTGATGTAAATGTTTCAGTATGCTGCTCTCACACGTTCTGAACTGACCTTCTGATGCTGCCAGCACACACTTGTTCTGAAGAGTTGTGCATACCAAGACTCACCACAAGATATCATCCTCTTTTCTGATCTTTTCACATGTTTATATCTTAGATGTCAAACTGCTTCAAGTTCTCTATTTTTGTCATGCGCACCAATTGAAAGAGACCTCTTGTCGGGTCCTCAGGTGTAACGTCTACACGCCCTACACCGCACTTGTAGGCAATCACTGTAACCAACTCTGCTCTCACACAATTTAGAGCACCACTCATACACCCATTGATGCCGGCTGCGGTCTGCCCTGCAGCGCAGGTGAGGGCCATTTGTCAAACCACATAACACAATAATGGTTAGGGAGAGGGACTGACTCAATTGCGACAAGAGCAGTAAATTTCTGTTTTGTGTGCGTGCTACTTGTGAATGTCAAATAAAACAGGTGCAAAAAACCTCTAGTCTTTTCTTTAGTCAACGCTCAGCACTGTTTTCTTCTGCATTGTTATGTAATGGAGCAGCGAGGCAGGATGAAGAGCTGCCACTGCTTGCTTACAGTCACATAGTAACTGGGAGAGCTACAGTCGACAGCATCACATCTCCAGTTGGCTGTCGTTAATTATTCAAATGAAATGGCTCCGATTTTACAGTGAATCGCAGGGCATCAATGTCTCATGTCGTTTATTAACTAGAGGAAGTTGTTCCACATACAGTGGCGTTCCTGCTCATCGTGATGGAAACAGATGTAGGAAGATGTACACAAATACTTTGAGTAAAAGCAGAACAACCTGGGCAGACTTTTGTTCCGGAGAGTCTTCTGTTTTGCCCTTACTGGAGCAGAGACACTCCATTCCTTTTAATGTAGTTTCTACATTAAAAGTGTAAATTCCTCTATATCTAAATAGGAGTATGGGTTCATTGTTTTCACTATTGACTAAAATGAGAAAGGACACATTACAATCTGATACAGGTACAGGTAGTAAAGGTACCTCAGATTACACAAATCCAAAATATTCTGAATAATCTAAATGATACCAATCTACTTAGATAACTGAAAAGAAATTAGAAACATGTGAAATTCCATCAGCAAAAGAAAACTATTTTATGTAAAAAGGTACCTGCACCTTTCAGGAATCTTTTAGGAATAATTTATTTGTGAATGTGAAATATGTCTTGATCCTTTTAAAGTGCGTTTTCAAACTGTCTCGCCCAGACTGCAGTCTCATACATCTGCATGTATTTTGCAGTACTTTCTGAAGGGTTAAGTAGAGCGAGGGACAATTTCAGTCGTGCCAGTCTGGCAGTTTTCTGTGCGACAACACTGCTGCTGCTCTGCTCCTCGTGTTTTTATTTTTAAAAAAAAGCACAACTGAATAGTAATGGAATAATTATTGAGGGAGAGTGAGGTTACATCTAGGGGAATGAATATTTAGCAAGGTGGAAAAAGGAAATGCTTTCCTATTGTAGTCTGAAATGACAAGCTCAATCTATAAATAGTGAATCAAAGATGAGATGAATAAGGGATATTTATATTTGGCTGGGGTTTTTTTGTGTTTGCTGGGTGTCAAAAAATTCCTCTGAAACTTATTTTAAACACACACCAGTGTGCCATTTAAGTCCTCAGTTCTGTATTACTCCTCCTACTCACACGTCCTGGATTGCACTCAAGTGGCAACTCAGTCAGCACAATACAGGCTTAACTGAAATGGCACAAAACAGGTTTACAGTTATCAGTTAATATTATAAACAAAGGTCAGACATCAAAACAGATGTGTCGGACTGCTGCAGCGTCACACAACATTATTCTCAAAGTATTGAGTGAGAAATAAATGGAGAAAAGGAATGAGTGAGCAACATAGTATATTCAACATAGACCAATGGCTACACATTAGAAGGCAATTATAGGGCTAATTTCAACAGTACCTTTCCACCTTTACATTATATATGTTATTACTATAACAATAAATACCCAGGCTCATTTGGTTCTTGAGAAATACTTCATTGTACCAAGAAAAGGCATTTTCTCTGGAGAGAAATTATTTTACATCAGAACTGTAAATCAACACTGAAACATAAGTCATATCTTTATTACCCCAGGTCACACACAATGTTCAAGTATGCCCGAGGAACTAAATGGAGCAATTTAAAAAAAAACAATGAAGAATAAGAGAGATAAAATGCATTTAAAAATAAGTGAACTGGCATTGCATTTCACAAAAACTCATAAGCTCATGATTTTGGAACAATTCACTGTAAAGTGCTAACTGGTTCGAGCTGAGAAAAGCACATGTTCCCTTTGAAAGATCATACACATTACTTTATACATGGAGGTACAGTAATAGCCAGTCATCAGGCAACTAATTACCAACCAGAAGACATGGACCACAATTCATTTATTAGTCCTTTAATAAGATAACTGCTTCCTTAATTTCCTTGTTAATGGTAACAATGAGAATCTTGCCACTGGTTGCCAGGACAATGCCAATTACAAATGCTGGTGTTGTCCCTGTACAGTTTTCCTTCTTTCCTTGTAATTACATGCAATTGACTGACATACAGTATCAAAATCTCAAGTCAAGTCCTTCTAATCCTCTTACAGATAGGAATCCTTGAACCAAAGGGATGAGAGTGTGAGGAGAGGAGAGCAATTATTGAGGAGTGCAGGAGACCTTCCCATACTCCTCCTCCTCCTCTTCCTCTCCTCCCCCTGGATGTGGTGGGTTGGCCCGACAAAAGCAGGGATCTGTCCAGCTGATGCCTGCCTTCCTACAGGTCCTGAGAATCCACTGTTTTCCTTTGTGCCTCTCATTAGGAGGCATGTTTAAAAAAACAGAAACAAACAAAAAAATATCTGGAGGGGACCGGGTCAATAAATTTTCCCCTACTGTCCGCCTAAAGCGGACGTTCATCCTCCCACCCCAATCCTAACCATAAAAAGGTAAAAACAAGGTGTACTGCAGAATGGCTTTACTCCTCACAGTCTGTGGGGGGAGCTAGAGCCCCTAGGAGCTGAGGTGCGGTTGGTGGTCTTGCGGCTGTTCTGTCGTGTCTGATTCATCTTGGTGGCCGAAGGTTTCCGAGCGTCAGGCTGGCGCCTCCCCTGGGGGCCCCTCCGTTTGCCCCTTTGCCCCGCACGGCCCCTTCCGGCCCCCGCTGGTCACTTGCGTGAGTGCAGTGTGTCCTGGAACTTGGTGCTGGTGTAGCGGACATGAAATCCTTTTTTGTTGATTGTATCGTCAGAGCGGAACTTGATCACAATGGAGTCACCGGCCGAGTAGATCTCCTCTGGAGGCTGTCAGGAGGGACAAAACAACAGATTCATTTGTGCTGTCGCTTTATGGTTCCTTGGCTGCACTTCAATTAAAACTAAAGACTTTTCACATGCTGAAACTGAAGTCAAACCAGTGACCATGACGAATGGTTTCTGACTGCAGAGGACTTCTAGTTCTGTAACAGCCAGGGGCCATGTAAAGACCAGGACTGGCTCTCTC
Source organism: Maccullochella peelii (assembly GCA_002120245.1). Taxonomy (NCBI): domain Eukaryota; kingdom Metazoa; phylum Chordata; class Actinopteri; order Centrarchiformes; family Percichthyidae; genus Maccullochella; species Maccullochella peelii. The sequence goes on along the minus strand of LKNJ01003145.1, from coordinate 46,195 downwards.
CATCTTTATTCTGATTAAGGCTTTGGCTGCTATTGAAGTGAGGATGAAATACACTCTGATGATTAGTTCCAGGTGCACCACTCCACAGAGCCCATTTCTTCCCTGAACAAAACCATATACTGCAGAGCACTTTTTATTTCTACTGTCTTGTGTATAAAGTCATCCAAACTGTTTCCAGTGAAACAAAAGGGGAATTAAATGCATTATGTGAGCACAGAAAATGTGCAATACTTGGCCTGGATGCTTGTCAGAATAGTACTATCACATGAATATTAATTCGGAACATCATACTGAAAAATAATTAGGTGCTCAGGCAGCTACACTGTGGCTACGACAAAGACGAGACGATGTGAGAGCAGCCAAAGCTTGTGCAACCTGTAAAACACCAGATAACATACTATATCTAATAGTTCATAAGACTTGGTTTATTGGCAAAGGGATTTAAAACACAAGAAGAAAGCGGACTACAAATTTTATTGTAGACCCAGCAATGTGTAGTCTACTATTTAACTGCGAAAAGCCCTTGGGCTAAATGTAAGCCTCCCCACACTGTAATGAGTTTTCACCCTCTTTTGGACTGAATTGTGTCAGTTTATTTTGACCCGTTTTATAAAAGGAAACTTGATTGAGGAGCTGCTCCCCGGGGTGCTGAGGGTGTTATGTCCCCTCCAGCGAATGATTCATAGGAACATGCGTGAGTAAAAGGCCAGAGCTCATTATTGAAGTGTGTAAATGAGATCAAGCTGTTCTCTGACCTGAGGAAACTTGTGTTTCTGTTCCCTGCTGGCCTCATTGTTCCAGACTCCGGCTGCAGCCTCAGCACTGGCTGATTAATTCGCAGCTACAACCCAATGCCAGAGACTCTGATAGGCTATCGGCACCCTGGGAGTGGCGGCTTGTGTCGACCTACAACCGCCTCCACAGCAACGCTCCCAAACCCAGAGGAACACGTCAACTTTAACAAAGTTATTAAAGCCAGACTGGAATCAAAAGCCCTGGGGTAGTTCACAAAGTCACCCTTTTACAAACTGCTGCCAAAGGTTATTCAACAGCAGTGCTAATTCCAAAACAATTGTCTGAATACTCCTGCTGTTATACTGTAAAACAGAAAAAAAGTGTTGCGACAAGTCAGTTGGATTTGTCAAAGAAAAGACAGAAAGAAAATGAAAAATGTTCTTACCCCTGAGCCACAATAACGTCCCAGCCTTGGAGACTTGGTGTCAGCTCCATCGAAGAGCTCCATGTAGTCATAGCCGCAGTCCGCCTCCTCCTCAATCTCAAAGGTCTGGAAGATGAGCTCCACGCCATAGCCTTTCTCCGCCGAGATCACCCACTGACAGTCGGAGGCTCCGGGGTAGTTATTGTCACCAAACTGGGCATGGGAGTACAGGTCCTTGGTTTTGACTTCAGCCTTTAGGCGACCTCCACACTCTGTGAACAGAAGAGTTGAGTTGAGCTGGACATTTTGTAGGCAGGGGCCAGTGCTGATAAGCTAAAGTACAGCTGCTGTGCTTGTTGGTCTCTGGCTCATTTGTGGGTTTACAGTCATGCAGATACAAAGGATTCTTACACACGCTCTGTTGTTAAATATTAGTCATAATCATTCTCAGACAGGGTGGTGAATCGTGAACCAAATTAAATCCCATCTGCATTATTTCAAAACATCTTTGTGAAGTTTGATATGAGTAATTGAAAACTGACGCCCCCAAAACATGAAGGTTTAGAGATTTTACTGGATTCCCTCGTGTGTTTTTTCTTCAGCAGGAAGAGAAACTGAGTATTGTCATAACAGCATCTATTCTTACCTGCGGTATGGGAAGCCTCGAAGCCTTTTTTCTGCACTGAGTTATCAGAGAAGAAGCGAATGAACAGCTTGTTGCCGCCAGACGTGATGGGTGGGGGCTTCTTGGTGCCACAGAAGCGACCCAGACTTGGAGCTTTTCCATCTCGCCCATCGTAAATCTCAATGTGATCATAGGCACACTCCAGGTGGGCCTCCATGTCGATCTCATTGAAGGCCTGCGACAAAACAAGATGACGTTTAAAGACATGTGTTATAAATAAAAATGTATGAGATCAAACTTTGAGCTTCCTTTTTTTAAATCAAGTTACATTATCTTGACTGTTATGTGGTATTACTAGAAAAATAAAACTGTAATTCTCCGAGCACACAGGTAAACTAGAGTTTAACAGGAAATATTTGACTAAATGATGTCCTCTCATTTTTTTCGCACTGTTATTTGAAAATGGAGGCATGCGTGACATGTTTTGACATTATAAATTGGTTACTGAAAATAATCGAGTGTGTGTCAGTGACAGAGTGGACAAAAATGCAGATAATAACAGAAGGGGGAGCCACACATCATCGTTAGGAATGGCTTAACAGCTTCTGACATCAGCACAGTAAACACAGATGTCCTCAGTGGATTTAGCAATTCAATTACACAATAAGCCACACACAAATAAATACATGATTGACGAGTGAAATTATACAGAGAGCACAAGGAAGTGACACATACGATTTTGATGCGGTGGCCTGGAGTGGTGGTGAGTGCCCAGGTGCATGCCTTCTTGCTGGGGTATTTATCCGGCCAGTTGGGGCTGGTGATGGTACCGCTCACAGTATTCACAGTGTGATCACAGCCTGCTGTAAAAAGACATCACTGAGACAGTGAACAGGCATTTTCACTCAAACTGTTTCTGACACAAGGAAGCATGCGCTCATCAACCCTAATGGCTGCTCTGATATTCTGAAGTCAAGAATAAATGTGCAACCACATCAAAGAGACAAGAATCTGAGGTGAGATACCTTCTTTACAGTCGTGTTTGTTCTCATGCAGAACAAAGCCACTCCTGCACTGGCAGCTGTAGCTCCCGAAGGTGTTGACACACTCATGTTGACAGCCACCGTTTTCCTTAGAGCACTCATCTTTGTCTGAGGAAGCACAGAGGACACAACCTTGACGACTGCGCCCTTTCAAGACTGACAGATAGCAGCTCCAAGTGAGTAAATGAAAAGACTTGTGATGCTGCGCACAACGCAGCCAGAGGACTCACCTGAGAAGAAGTACGCTTTAAAGCCCTTTTTGGAGACTGTATTGTCTGATTTGAACTCAATGCGCATGTTGTTGTACTGGGAGGTAAGAATTTCTGGTTTCTCTGCCCCACAGAACTTCCCATGTAGCCTTGAATCAGCTGAAAGCCCACTGCGCACCTCCACGTAGTCGTACTTACAAACCTGAGCAGAGAAACAGAGCATGTGAAGAGGCTGGGACATTTTTATTTGGTTTTAATTATGAAACACCGGGAGGAGAGGGAGGCTTCATTTGACATGAGAGTAGACAGATGTAGTGCAATGACAGAGAGGGAAAACAGAACAAACCCACCCCGTGCCGATTCATAATAACCCCAGTGCTCACGTCATTGCCCTCAGTCTCGAAGACGTCAAAGAGCAGAGTGATACGGTACTGCGTGGGGGCAACCAGCTGCCAGATGCAGTTCTTGTTTGGAGGGTACTCTCTGGGCCAACCCGGGCTGGTGATTGATCCATTCAGCTTGGTGATGAAGCCTCCACAGGCAGCTGGACAGAAAACACGACATGGGAGGAAGAAAAGGACAAATAGTTAGCTTGATACAGATGCAGATGTGTGGACAGAAAATAAATGATGTCACCACATGTTTCAACAGGACATGTTCCAAATGATACGTTGCAAACCATACAGCTGAAATAAAGCCCTCCGAAATATCCTTCCTGTGCCCTGAATAAACCTGATTACTGCCTGACCTGCCCGTGAGGACTCAGGCAAGCTATTTTAAGCTAAAATTAATGTGCAGCGTTGATCCTTACCAACTGCAATATATGTTGACATTGGTGAAATGTTGGAATGGTAAAAGTTACAATACTTTGCTATTTTTACATGCAATGCAGATGTAAGGCACCAGTTTCTTACCCACTTTCTCTTTTTTTTCTCCGTATGTAAATGCAGGTGTAACTGTAAAATACCTCTTTCTTTGCTATTTTAACGTGCAACAGTTTTACTTTCTTGACAGTAAAACTACTTATAACTTGTATAAGATTACAGCTGATTGCAATGTTGGTGTGAGAATTTTGCAAAGATGAACATGCTCTCTGTCATATGTTTATGTGAGTGCATATACCATTATATTTAATGCGATTCCACTGCATTATTTTATCATTAATGCATATGACAGAACTGTATTAAACCCTTTCTTTTCTGAGATTGTGTTATTTCAATTTAATTTGCTTGTCTTTAATTTTACGGCTCTATATTTTCTACAAAAGCTAAAAAACCTACTGCATAAGCTGGATATTGGTACAGATGGCAAAGTTGTACTGATAGCTGACTTTCTCTAGGGGCAGACAGTGGTTGACAGTGGTCAACCAGATATTATACAGCTTGTATACTAGTAGTTAGGTCTTAAACAACAACATGTAATTTGAGATAAAAATAATGCTTGCATTGTTGTGACTCAAATCTTTAAAAGATAGTAACTGGTGAGCACAAGCATCACCAGCTTCAAGGAATGACTGTACTTATTGTGTTTGGGTGGCTAACTGTGCTTTAGCATAAAAATTACATGGTGAGCAGGGCTGGTGACTTTTCTCCCTGTACTTACCCTCACAGCTGCGCTTGTCGGCAGCCAGCTCATAGCCTGGGTCACAGGCACACTTGTAGCTGCCTAGTGTGTTGACACAGCGTTGCTCACAGCGACCGTTGTCCGGCTTGGAGCACTCATCCATCTCTGAAAACACAAAGATATGTTAGGACCCTTTTAGCTGGCCCCCCTGGCTCGGTTGCTTACGAGAGAAACCCTCCCGAACAACAGCAGAGTCAGGAAAATAGGGTCGCACAGAACCCGGCGGTGCAAGTGAAACAAAAGTATCTAAAATAAACGTATACTGCTGTAATATTTAAAAGAACATGACAGACGGAGTGACTCATGGAACACGTCAGATACAAGTTTACAGCCCTTAACCTCTGACCTTTGAAGAAGTTGGCAGCAAAGCCGGCCTTGTTGACCGAGCCATCTGAAACAAATTTCATCCACAGCTGGTTGGAACTGGTTTTGATGTCATCTGGCTTGTCATAGCCACAGAAGCGGCCCACCAGGGGACTGTTTTCAGAGTTTCCATCACGCACCTCCAGGTAGTCATAGGCACAACTGTCATGTCTCTCAATCTGAGGAAGGTTATAGGGTTTGAGGTTAGAGTTGGACATCAGCGAAATATCCAAATCATTCATAAAATTCACAAAAAATAAACATGATTTGATTGCATAAATAACAAAGGACAGGTGTCTTACCTCAAAAGACTGGAAGGTAAGGCCTACGTGGTAGCCCTGAGCTACAGTAATCTTCCACACACACACTTTGTTGGGCCTGTAGTCATCAGGGTAGTTGGGGGACTGGATCTGGCCGTTGTCTTTCTTCACCTCCCCACCACAGATGGCTGCATGTGACAATAAAAACAATAAAACAATACTGAGCTCACTTCACAGCAATATCATCTGCACATGCCTCTGATTTACGCAATGTGGATTAGCTGAAATGCCTCCACCACCAGCTCCCACACACACAAACACACGTCATCCCTTTGCACGGTCTGGAAACAATGGAGCTGAATGTGAAGGCCGGCCAAAATCAGATTAACGCAGCGTACAGTGCCTGACACATCAGCAGTAGGGGAGCCAAAAATGGTGGATATTGCTGCAGCTTCTAGGCACATTGTTGGATGTGTGACTGGCCATGCGTTCAATCAGCTGAGCTGGAATGGAGTGCAGGGAGGTCGGGGAATGGGTGCTTACCCTCATAAACGGCGGAGAAACCTTTTCCCACCCAGTTACTGCTGCTGCGGAACTCAATCCACAGTCGACTGTCGGTGGAGATGATTGGCTCGGGCAGCTTATCACCACAGAAACGACCTGGGTCGCAGGTGAAGACACACATACATAAACCAAGATTTTATCATCACAACACCTGCGAGAGCTCTGAAATCCATTTACACAGCTCTTTACTTCATAGAAACTAAATACACTGCGAGAGGATGAGAGAGGAAAAAAACAGACTACAAATATAGACAAGAACTACACTTAGCATCTTTATTTTAGCATTTAATGTTTGGTAAATTCATATACTGTATGTCCTAGGTATCGTGTCACTTTGTATCTCTGTCACCCATCAATACTCTGCCTTCACCCTACAGTTTCTGTTAATAATGTACATATTTTATATATTTATACACACACGTAAAATCTGTGTTTAGCTGTCACTACTGTCCAACAATAAATCCGTTTTCTTTTATGATAGTAAACTGAATATCTTTGAATTTTGGACTAATGCTTGGACAAAACAAGACATTTGGATGTCAGATGTCACCTTTTTGTTGTGAATTAATTGAGAAAATAATAATCAGATTAATCCATAATTAAATGAATCATTAGTTACAGCCCTAGTACAGTATTCTCCCATTAAAACTGACCTTTGAGAGGCGCCTTCCTCCAGTATCCATCTCGGATTTCCACATGGTCGTACCAACACAAGTGACTCCTGTACAGATCCATGGAGGTGAAGTTCAGAATGATCTTAAAAACCAAGAGAGAGTGATTACTGACACGATTCAGGCCAAAGGTCACACACTGCTAATACCCAGACAAATAAGAAGTAACAGAGACACCACATCAGTGTAAACAATCAGCGAAGCTTGTTTTAAGGCATCTCGGAGTTGATCTGGCACTTTACATATGCTCATACCTTTTCCCCTGGTGTGACGGATATTCTCCAGATGCAGTGCATGTAGGCCGAGTATCCATTGGGGAAGCCAGGGGAGGAGAAGTTCCCGCTGCTGTCCTGCAGACTGTCCCCACATCCTGAGCACAGAAACAAACACACACAGACCCACGTGTAAGGCCTGAGCCACGAGCATGATGCACTGCCAATTAGTCTCTGCCTGAAAACACCTAAGCCACTAATTCAAGCTATACAGACAGCTCTGAAGTAAATCCCCTGAAACCTCGCTGCAGAGACAGATGCTGGAATTATAACACCGAATGTGAAGTAAAGGGCAGCTCTTTTATGTTCAAAGGCACATCTGCTGATAATATTCACCCACAACCCCGTGCCTCACCCCTCCCCTCCCCCACCAACTCCAGATGATGATCACACAAAGGAATAGAGAGTGTGAGACACTTTCTCTGAGCATCCTCTGAAAATAAACCTGGCCCACTATAAATAACCCAGCCCTCTGGAGGATGTGATGCATTATGTACGTGTTGCCAGTGAAAAACCACCCTTAGTTTGACTGGCAAAAATAAGTGTGCAAGTGTGCGAGGACTGATTACAAACACAATACACAGGCCCGTGGAACGAGTGAGGGAGGCTCATGCCAAGTGGGGGAAAGATGTGTTTAATTAAGACAGAGAGGAAATGATAGAGAGTAGATTGTATCTTCAGTTGTCCATCTTGAGAGCTGTGCATGCATTCATTATTACCTCTGTGTTATCTTTACCTTAGGCTGCATTTAGCAGGAGTCAGGAAGACATCTCCCTCGACTGTTTGCGTTCATTGCTTCCCTCGAGATTTGTGTGTAAGCAATAAAACGAGGAGCCCCGAGCTACAAGTTCTGTGTAATAATGCTTGGCAGAGGTTTGCCAATACTAAGCTATTAACAAGCAGGCACACACCGGGGATGACAAACACTCCCAGGAATGCTGCATGAATGGGAGATCCATGGCTCTTTAAGGATCGTTTTTTTCCAAGAACATGTGGAGACTCACTACCTCATCCCCCACAATGTGCGTCACATCATCCAGTCTGTTTCTTCCTCACGAGACAGAGACTGTCGTGAAGAAAGAGACTGGGTGCTTTCATGTAATTTAAGATTAAAACTTCCAGTTCTACATTAAAACCACACTGGCTGGCCCAGCTCTGGTGACCATCACTATGTTTATTGTTTCATTGAGCTTTAATGTGATAGCTGACCTACAAACTGTCTGACATCAAATCTATTCAGCAGAAGGCTGTTCTCAATGTACATCTGCTAATGCTATAAATTCTGTTTACTTCAACAGCATTAAATCCTCTCTCTCCTCTCTGGAAGCATAAACAAAGTGAATGGTTTGGAGAAGCGCCAGACTTATGTAACTCTCCTTAGTGTATAGTCTCACAGTTTACATTGTACATGCTGTGATATGCGGACATGAGCGTTGTTCCCAACAATCATTTGAGTCATTGTCTTCTCGAGACCAGCTGTTCTTTCGGGTTTATCTGGGAAAGAGTGATGACAAACTTCCTGTCCCTGGGTAGTGTTTACACTCTTCCCAATTTGGGAGTCTCGGATGCTGTAGCCAAGGAACCACACCACATCAATAGTAGATGCTTGGCTATTTCCACACAGTGTGCGCTGCAGCTAGAGAAGGCAGGAGGAGCTACAGACCTCTCTCTCAGGGCTATGTTGCACACACATGCAAAAATAGACAAGAAAAACCCAGCAGACAGGATCTGTCATTTTGGTCTTACTGGAGCATTTGTAGAGTTTGCGTGCCTGTGCAATATCCCCTTTGCTCAGTCTGGTTCTCTGGCCAATGGGTGGTCGAACTCCGTTCACATCGTAGCGTGGCAGGATGGTGTCCAGGAAGATCCCTCTGTAATTCAGCAAGAGAGACTGATGTTAATGTCGCATGAAACCTCAAAGGCATGCACACAATCCTGACAACTATTCCGACATGCACGCATGCCACCAAACATGTTTGCTCAAGGATTAGGTGACTTACCTTCGATCAGTGCAATTCAATCACTGTCAACATTATTATTAACAGTTTCTAAAGGATTGAGACTTCTAAATACCATGATGAAAATGAGCACTGCCAGTCTTGACTAAGCCAAACGGCATGTGGTTGTTTTGTAGAAAAACACCGCAAATCCAACAGTCAGACGAGAGGGACATGGAGAGCTCATTTTCATATTCACTTTGGATTAGCTTTTAAATAGAGATGTAAATATGGTAACAGAACACTAATATGCATTTGCTACCATAAAATGTCTAGATACATTTGAGATTTCTAATGTGAAACCCACATCTAATAAAATAAAAATAAAAACACAAACTGATCTGAAAATGTTTAATGAAATGGTGAAACACTGGCTGAAACTAAATTAAACCTGCGATCACAGATCTCTAGCAACACAAGTATAATGACTGTAATGTGGTGTAAATATTGTAATATATATGATAATGTAATATATGATCATGCCACATGTATGAGAATGTCACTATTTATTATGTGCTCAATTTAACTCATGAACTTTTGCTAATGATGATATTTTATGACCTTTTAAAGCAGAAAAGCCTAACCAAGGACAGGGGTCGCAAATTAGCCTTGGCTAGAAATCCTATAGGCAATACATCGGTAACATGTTTTTTGTAACTTATTGCAATGTTTTCTTGCATTGTCCCTGAGAAATAAAAAGTACCTACCTACAGTTAAAACATATAATGCTGATAGACTGCTTGTAATGAGATTGAACAGCATTGAAGCCTTCTATTGCTGTCAACCTCAGCATATACAACCACACCCACATCTATGTGTGTGGACACATAGATGTGGGTGTGGACACATTAATGATCCTGACCCACCTGCTTGTACTGTAATAAACTTTTCAAAACAAAGCCTCATATCTATTTTTAATATGTAACCAATTAGGATATGACTTCCACTTGACACATTATCACTTTCTAATGAGATACGTTAAACCAGTGATGTTATCTTAAAATAGGAAATTAATCATTTTAGCTCTTGTTTATGCTCTTTTCATTTCAATTGCCATATGATTCTCCATCTCTCACCAACATACGTATATGAATATAAAAGTGCGTGTAGGTTTGAGGATCTTATGTGGTTCATTTTCATGTCTTTTTTTTTTTTTTTTTTTTTTTTAAATCCATGACGTTTACTTTCTGATTCTTTCAGATCTAGTCGTCTCTGGCTGAAATGCAACAGACGGACAGTTGCAGTCACTTATCACAGTCTTCCTTTGAGGTCGGGGGCACACAGTCTGTTTCTGAGGTTAATGCTGACATCATTCTTCACACACGTCTGCCCTACAGATGGACCCAAACTATGAGCTTGCTTAAGCCCTTCTCCAGAGTTACTGAGCGATCAAAACAAATTGCATAAGCTGTAAAAGGTAGGGACGTGAACAACCGCCACATTTCTTGTTAGAAGTCCAAAATGAAAACCGTAAAATCAGGTAAAGCATTTATGCAGCTTTAAAAATGGCAGATCAGAACAGTTAGTCTAGAAAGACTCTTTTTCACACTGCTGTCTCACTTGACACTTTGCTGGTTTATCATCTCCATTTTTCTCAAAGTATTGGCGAGCAACGGCCTGGCTCCCTGGCCGTTCCCATGGTGACATGCCTATCAACGCCAGGCATGTGCAAACAGAGCAGCCTGAGCTAACAGTTTAGACTCTGCCTGCCTGTCTGTCTGTGAGCTTCCAGGAGCCCGTATGCTGGCTGTCGAAAAACGCCACTCCAGCCGGTGTCAGAGCAGACAAAGGGCACACTGGCAGGTCTCTATTTGAGTTGGCACTGCTCCATGCACCAGTCCTGAAAAATATCTCTGGAGCAAAGGAGGGGGCAGGCAGAGTTGTGGGTCGGGTAACATGCCCGAGACAAAAAGCATGGGGATCAGCCCTGCGTGTCCCCAGGATACACAGCAAAACATCAAGACAAGCCATGAAATCTTCCGAACAACACCCGCGGCAAAGGCCCTGGCTTCCCACGGTGATTTACTGTAAAACACCGAGCAAACACACTGACTAATAATGGGCTAACAAAGAAAGACACTGGCACAGGTAAATCAGCCAATCAGCGCTCAAGAAAAAGTGCTTGGAATGACTTGTTAGCTAACAGGAGTCCCTTGTCTGCTAATACATCTCTGTGAAACATTCCCCAGCAGTGGCAGCCATTCCTCTCTCACGTCTAAACAGTCTTATTGATCAACACAGTTCCATGAATAAGGATAGCAACGGAGTCGCAGCTGGAGTGAAAACAGAACAGGGCGGATTACCCGGCATAAACACACTTTAGGGCAGGGCCGCTCCGTCGGGCTGCAGGCTGTAGTGCATACTACAATTTTACCAGATTGTGAGGTTAAGTCCAGATCTTGACCTAAGAGTGACAGCAGCTAAATGGATGTCCTGTGTTTAAGTGCTGAGGTGACTGAAATCCAATATGAGATAAATCCGTCCTCCATAACACCTTCCTTTTCTTGAAAATACAAACAACAATTTATTGTTGTTTGTATTTGTCACCTAAAGCATGTTTCATGTTCTGTATCATACCAGATGTTATTCTATGCCTCTCTCTTCCCTCATTTTCCTGTACAATACTAAACACTAACTAAATCTAATTCTGCAAAAAAGTGCAGTATTTCAGCTCCATTTGACCTAAAGTTTGGATGCACGGGGCCAGACAGGCATTTCTGTACATTGGCCTCCACCCAGCCGCAGCCTCCATTTAGACAAAGATTCCCTCTCTGCTTCCCAGAATCTGTTTTCCGCATGAGCATGGCAGTTGATTTGGGAAGAGGCCTATAAACTGAGAGAGTAACACAGGGCATGGGAGAGCTGGTGGTGGGGAAAACGAAAAAAATACATATACACAGCTGACATAGAGGGCCAAGTAAGAACAAAAGGACAGCCAACAGCTGGTTCTCATATCAGAGAGAGGTAGTTATGATCATAGTCTGGGCTCAATTGTTTGCTTTGACTTACGTGTGCCCATAGATCACATTACACCCACTCTGGCTTACTGAAGCCTGTCAAAACTATTCCTGCTATAGGTACAAGTGACTGTTCCTGCAGCTGTCCAAAAGGTCCCCCCATTTTGTTTATCTATGTAATAAGGTAAGGTTCAAAATGCAGTTTTCCTACACAAAACTGAGGTCATATCCTGCACATGCCAGCTGGAGGTAACCATAATATTTTCAGAACTCTTTGTAAAGTTCGAATGTCCCAGCTTACAAAACAGTTTAATGTACATGGACAGGTTGTCAAGAAGCCTCTTTGCAGTGAGCGTAGCGATGCTTTCGAAATTAAAATGGTGACTCAGAAGCTGAATCTGAGTCAACTTCTCCTAAAACGTCTATTTTGGCTTTGCAGTCACCCAGCTGGTAAACAACACTTCAAATGAACTGCAGCCTAAGATGACTGGAGTAAGAGCCCAGACTGACCAGTGTTTGTCATTGGGCTTTTTCTAGTAAGATCCTTCCTCTGACGCCGCAACAAAAAGCAAAAGCAGCAGGAACAGAGTAAAGGAGCCTTAATTTGAACAGGCTGTGGGAAGGAGCTGGCTCATCCCAGACAAACACTTTCACTATGACTACAAAAACTTGGCTTTCACTTTTAAGAAAAAAAATAATAATACAAATCATTTTTTCAGAGACGTTGGATTTTAATAATTTCAGCTTGTGTTCCTACTGCCACACTGCTAATGCCAGAATGACAGCGTAAAGGATACTACTCTGGATGCCAGAACAGGTAAAACCTATGAAGTAACTACTTAGCTGACAGATCTCCTCTGATCCACTCTGGGTCCAACAGGAAGAATCTTAATGGAACCGGACACGTCAGATTTTACATCTTAATCTTACATCATTTAAACTCAAATAGTGAGGAAACAATTCAGATCCAAGACAGACATTCAAGGAACAGTGAGCCTTTTCTAAACTTGATGTCCTCAGGCTGCATGTTAGTGTTTACCGATTTATTATTGGGGAGAATTAAGTGTTTCCTTCTTTCTTCTTCCCAAGCTTTGGGAATCCTGCCACATTACTCAGCAGCAGCCCATAGACACAGACCTGGTGCATTACAGATCTATAGAGTCATAAAGCTCTACGAGCAGCAATGGAAAACAGGATGATGGGTTAAAAGGTTGCAGCAGAGTGGGAAGCAGCTCGGCCTGACTTGATCTCAGACTGGTTTTCATGTCTGGGGCGTATGCAGTGGAACTTGGCTTGGCTCCTACCTGGAGAATGTATTCCTGGCATAGTGCATGATACTGTCAAAGTCATAGACTTCTCCCAGAGAGTCCACTTCCCCCGGCTCCATCTTCAAAAAGTTATACTCCTGTCCTGTGGAAGGAAAAAGGGAAAAGCACAGCTGAAATACGAAGCTGAGTCATACTGTGCAACCATATGTATGTATGTCAAAGGTGAATACAGTTGTTCTCAGTCTGAAAAATGTATGTATCACAATGAGGGTACAGATATAAATGAACCACCTGCATTTGTGCAAGACACAGCCGGTTTGCCAGTGATATTTCATGCATTTTAGAATGACAAAGGTTTTAACATTTGATATGTAATTTTCAAAAAGCTGCCTGATCCTAACTGTCACGATTAGCCGTTTATATGTGGTTGACCAGTTCTAGAAACACTTGCTTTAATAGAAATCTGCAGGATGAGGATGACGTGTACCCCACTGGTGTTTTCTGTTTTCTCTTTTTACCATCTTAGCCGGTGTGCACAAACGTATTGCTTTTATTATTTTGTTTCTTACTGCATCTTTCCAACATTATTGCTGAGGGATTGCTGTGAGACCTGTGCTCCTACCTACCTGGCTGAATGTTGTCCCTGATAATGCTGACGTGTTCGTCTCGGTCAGGTCGCGTGTGTTCGTGCCAGAATCCAATCACGTGACCCAACTCGTGCACCACAATGCCAAACTTGTCACAGTTTTTCCCAATGGATATGGCCTGGGGGCCCCCTCCGCGACGACCCACATAGGAACAGCACCTATAAATCAGCAGCCAGACATACACACACAGAAGCAGTGTTAACAAAGCCAAAATATAGTGACGAGACTTTGAAATGAAATGAGAAAAAAACCAAAACATTAACAAGCAAGTGGAAACTACAGGCCTAAAAAAGTCATGTTTCCCAGGGGAGAAGAAGAAGGAATGTGTCTCTGGCTCTATAATGTCTACTAGCGCCTATATTTCAACATGCTCTGTACATACATAATGGAGCTCGTAAAGAGAACGACATTATCTTAACAACCTCTCATCTGTTTTACAGGAGAGCTGTACGAGGCGACCCGTCACCCACACATACAGCAGTTACATTCATTCATCCGTCTGCCAGTGCAAACGTTGAGAGTGACGGTGGATGCTGGCTGGCTGCAGCGCTCCATCTCAGCGTGACATGAAAGGTTCAGTGTGGGAGTCTGGAGGACGGGCACACACATCACGGTCCTGTGGGCCAGACAGCCGCTCTCTAATTACTGCGAGCCCAGCCAGGCTCTCCTGAGACACGCCTTGAACTTTGCACAGGACAGATGGGGGCCTGTTGAATATGCAGCAGAGTCAAGCGTTCCCACTGCTAACCGCTGCCGCCTGCGTGGATAATGTCATCTCTGTTGCTCCAGAGGCCAGTTACCAGGCTAAAAATGGCTATCAACAATTGGCTGGAAAAAGTTCCGTTTCATGAGCTGCATCCGCTTTCTGTTAAGCGGTTTGTGTTGAATGATACATATCAGTGGGAGAGGTACATTGTGTGTAATGACATAATGGTTCCAGCTTGTGGTCTAAATCTCTGTGAGGTTACAACATGGGAACTGGGAACATCTTAGGCTTGTGTGTCCCCTGGGAACCTCTCTAATACTTCTCCTAACAGTTCTGGCCTCTTTTCCCCAAAAATCTCAAATTAATAGGTTTGTCTGGTTTGCGTTCCCAACAGCAGCGAGTGCTTCAATTTAAAAATATTTCATCATTTAATAAAAGAGCCCTGCACATCCTAATGGGTTGTCAATAGTCGCTTAGCAACAACAATAACCAGCACTTCCCCCTAAGTGTGTGTTTAAGAAGAAATGCAGAGTGGACACTGAGCCTAACTTCAGTGGAGTGCCTTAAACAGGGTTATGGAGAGGCTGAGGAAGTCTCTCCCTTGGGTGCCATTCTGTACACCACGTATGACACAAGTGCTCAGTGACTGATGCAGTGTGATGATGAGACACAGGAAACATTCCTTGCCACTGAAAGGCCGTCTCTCGCAGGACATGGTAGGGGGCTGAAATAACAACTCACACAGAGACTGAGAATGGGGAGCATGAACAATGGTGAAAGGCTGCGGAGCAGGAGGCAAGGACAAGTACTTAGGCGCTAAATAATTAGCTGTTATAGGCTCAACAGAGGCTGACCATTGTTCAGTTCCTTCATGTGGGAGCTAAAAACCCCACTGACTCACCCACATGGTCGGTAGGTGAAGACAATATAGCTCTCCTCCTGCGTCCTCTCAATAAAGGTCACACAGGTGTGCTTCTCCCAGTGCCGCATGGCTTGGCGGAATATAGCCCGCTGGCTGCCTGAATGGGATGACAGAGAGGGTGAGATCAGTGGAGCGGGCAAAAACACACACTCACACATTTAGCAATTAATAGAAAAGGAGGAGATGAAAAGAAAAGGGAAAGCTGGAAGCAGCTTTAAGACATGACATTGGATAGAGTGTTACTGGGAATGAAGTCACAACGAGATGTGTACCATCATAATGTAAACCTTTTTAATAAAAAGTTTCATAATCTTGTATTATTATATAAGAATTGCACTACATATTTTGCTTTTGAACTATTACCCAGCACAACTGCCATTATATAAACTTTTGTTTAAGGTGACATGACTAGAGGACACGTTACGGCAGTGTATGTCTTTATTTCTTTATTCTTTTTGAGGAATTAGGAATTGGTCTCAGTTAAAGATGATGCCTCAATACTTACAATACTATTTTCTACAGCAACATCCCTCAGCAGTGAATTAGCAAGATACCATCAACATGTTGTTTTCTTGTCATTATAATCACATCCAGGAATAATGTTTCATAGTTTAGAGAATTAGTGATCTTTAAAAGGATATAAATGTTGACTTTCGATTATGCATGCTACATTAGATCACGAACATAAATATATTCTTTGTTTAAAAAAAAGCAGGAGGGAGTCTTCCTCAAAATGAGGATCAGATCAGTAAATGATGTTACTTACCACTAAAGTTACCACTGATGACATAGGGAATAACACCTTCAGGCCAAACACGTTCAGGTCTGGAGGTGGCAGCCCTTTTCCTGCGGCGTGAACCTTGCCTATTTTGGCTACTCTGATTGGTTGATCCTAAAGATTTCAAATTAAGACAACAAAAACAACAACAAAAATGATTCAGTTCATGTCTGGGTCTGACGGAGAAAATGCTTTTCCAACATTTTTATAAAGAGCAACTATGCTTTCCCCTTGAATAGTTCCTCTGATGACAAAGGAGACTTTTTATCTGAAAACTACAGGACAGTATTCACTGTTTGATGCCATTCAGAAATTCTAATTATTATTTCTCATTTAGGAAATTACATTTGTTCTCTTAAAAGTCATGTCAAAGAGACATGTGTTCAAATAACATTGTTGCTGAAGTCTTTCTTCTTTCAAATTAATTTCACCATTTTAGTGTCACTCAAGTGCACATCAATGCAGAGTAACCATGGAGACTAAGCTCCCACCTAAACCTGATGATTTTTGAAGAAACATCCATATGTGAACCACATATAGCACAATCACCCTACTGTACTTCATTATGATGCAGAACAGGTTATATTGAAGCAAACTAGTACCATCTGACAACAGCAATTTGAACTCCTTTAGATATGAACTGTTATAGAATAAAGTGTGGATCCCAAAGATCAAAGATAATGGTGAGTACATATGTTTTTTGTTGGTTTTTAATTAATTTACTGAATGAAGCTGCTTTGTAGCTTTGTAATAACAGAATGGTTTTACCCAGTGAAATAATTACTTTGGCTTTAATTGTCACTTTATGTCCGCCATTAAGTCATTAGAACAATAAATTAATTAAGACAAACAGACGAAAGTGTCACAATGGTGTGTTCTTATTATTTGATTCAAGCTAAAATGTCAAACACCCATTTCTAGACAATTTAATAAAGGATTGCATTACATCAGAAAGCAAATGTTGCTGCTTTAATGTGTCATTTCCTGCAGCAAAGACACCATCAACATGTTGTTTTCTTGTCATTTTAACCACATCCAAGAATAAGGCTTTATAGTTTTGAGCATTTGTGACCTTGAAATAAATGTTGACTTTTGATTATGCATGCTACATTACACATTATACAAAAATATATCCTTCCTCATAGGATTCAAATGTGTGTAGGAGAGAAATCGTCCGCAGTCTGATAACCAAGACTGAGAAAAGACCTTTAGATACTTAATGGATGTGTTGGGAAGAAGTTAAGATTTAAGTCATACAATTAACATTTATACAAAAAGACAATGTGCTGCTGTACCTTTATATTGTTCTTTCTATTTTTTTTTTTCCATTTGACCAACACGTTTAGGATAGGGATCAATAACTTTGATGTGCTTTAGAGGGCCGGGACACTGCAGCTTTTCTTTCCACATAAAAACTCCAACAGCTGATTTCACTCAGTTTCCCATATTTGGATGAAGGTGC
Source organism: Maccullochella peelii (assembly GCA_002120245.1). Lineage (NCBI taxonomy): Eukaryota > Metazoa > Chordata > Actinopteri > Centrarchiformes > Percichthyidae > Maccullochella > Maccullochella peelii. The sequence continues at coordinate 28,669 of LKNJ01003145.1, read as the reverse complement.
TCGAGTAAGTTAAATCTGCCATGCCACCTTGGAGTTATAAGGTTCCATCTGCGTTCTGAGCGATTTTGAGATACTGAGCTTCAAAGTTTTTGCATTCCCAATAGCGATAGGGATAGAAGCTTTTTGTTTTCTAAATAAAAAGTCCAAAAATGCATACAACTTATAAAAAAAAAAAAAACACCTCACATAATATTAATAGGTTGTCACAGAATAAGAATATGTGAATAACTCAATTTTGACAAAAATGTCAGACAGAACCTTATAATTCCAAGGTGACGCCAGCGTTTCACTTTGATGAAAACCTGCAGAATCCCCATGGTACACTGATGCTTGTCCCTGGTTCAGGATTTAATAAATGATTAATTTAACATTTATTAAAACAATTAATTAACATTTTGACCTCCATCCATCGTGGAGTTTTATGTGATTGCTGCAGAAACAGTAGAGTAGGGATTTCTGGCACAACTTCGCCTACTTCAGCGGTGCATGGAGAAGGGAAGGTCGAAACTCCAGCGACACTTGTAGTATAAAGAGCAACTTTATTGTGAGACATCACCTGGATGACCCTGACGAAGGGTCACAAGCTGAAACGTGTTGGTCACACAATAAAGTTGCCCTTTATACTACAGTATAAGTATCGCTGCAGAAACAAAAACAAGTACATCTGGTTTCAGTAAATCCTACACAGGGCTGTTGTTCCTATAATACTCATAAATCCTCCATAAATACTCATCTTTTCTAACTAAATTTGATTAACATGCAAGCCACAGTTTGTAGCAAGTTTTTTTTTATTTGCTGGAACAATGCGTTTTGTTGAATTTCAGGCTGCAGGAGTAAATCTTTGCAGCCTGGTGAGATTAATTAGCACGTACAGTCTTGTGCATGTGTTGAGGAAAAGTCTGATAACAGCCAAATCTGCACGGTTAACTGATAAGAAAGAGTGCTGGGGAGACAAAACTTGTGGAAGATGTGTTAATTACAATAATATGATTAAATCTACCACCTTCATTCATGGTAAGACAGGGAAGGTTTTTAGGCTTAAAAGGTTTTATTATTATTCTGATCATGTTATTTATTTAACCAAACATGCTCTTTGATTTACAGTTTGTAGGGTGGGCAACAGTTCGGATCAGGTGAAGAAGAAATATGACCACACCTGTAGCAAAGAAGAAGTTAACCATACAGCTGCTAATCATAGCTGAGTAGGTTCAGAGACCTGTGAGATGAAGTGACAGACTAAACTAAATCGTTTGAATCCACAAATTGGATTTATTGACACAATATGGAATAAATGAAAATGATGATTTGTCTTATTGCCTGAAATAAGGATGGCTTGTTTAAATAAACGCTTTTTAACAATGTGCAACCAATCATGAAAGAGTGAGTGGAGAATACTCATTATGAAACTTGGCTGTCCTTTAAGATACTTAATGTGTTGATTCATAACTATATGACTGAAATATTCCACTCTTGGAGATTTAATTGGTTTGTATGTACTTCGGATATAAGAGGACCTCTGTGGTGACCTAATAAGGTAGAAACAATAATGTTTAAAGGTTATCTTGACCACTAATTAGGATCCACACCTGTGTAAGGTGATCTGGTATATATACTGAAGAGACAGACTGTCTGTGCAGCCTGAGGAAGGTACATGGGAACAAAACATTACTGTGAATAAATGCTGGATGTGTTTTTAAAAGAACTTATGCAACCGCACTGATTTTTCATTTTGAACACTAGAGTAGCCTTTCCACTACACAACAATTAGATGTGCAGTGACTAACCTGCTCAAGTGGACAAATGGATATTCAGAGACGAGTGTACACACATACTGTCTCTGTTGCAGCTCTGAGCCACGAGTCTCCTCTTAACTCCCCGCCCCAGAGGTCACTATTTAGTCTAAAAAAAATGAATTGTATGCAGTGGTTATTTTAAGAGTAGATGAAATGAATTTTTATTTTCCTCACCATGCTTATTAACTCGAGTGAAAAACAGCAAACTGACACCGCTCAAGCACAGACAGCAACGTGCACATACTTGTTGGTTCATGCTCACCTAATAGTTTACAGGATTGTGACGCCTATTGGTCCCTGTCGACTCACAGCTGTTGCTTAAATACTACTTTTCATTTTAAGAACGACATTTAACCTGACAAAGCTCGGCAATTATTGTCAAACATGTACAGGTGATACAGGTGAAGCAATGTGCAGTGTTAACATGACAGTGCAGGCATAAACATTTAAAGATAGCTCATGAAAAACACAAAGCTGCTATCCGAGGCGCTGCTGCCGGCGATGATCGGAGCAGTTTGACAGTTGCAGTGTTAGAGAGTAAAATGTCCATGTATAGAATTATTCCTCAGCCATGTTCATTTCAGGTGTTTTGTTGCAATTTTATCTACAGTGACAAGCCAAAACATGTTGCCTCAGTGCTCTAATGAGGAACTTTCACCTCAAGTTGTAAATCTCAGAAGCAGTGGCGCTGTTCTTGTTACCTGCATCTGTGTGATTAACAGTCAGAACGGTTCTCTGCGCCAAATCTATTATCCTGTCCACTTTAAACGATCGCAGGTCCTCCTCATCCAGAGCAATGTCTCCCAGAAAGGCAGCTGAAACAGACAGACAGAGATGGCACATGTCAGACGACTGTATAACAACTCCACAGTATGGAGCACAGTAGGGTCGCCCCGTTGCCTCAAGCTTTTCCTGCCGCTCAGACTGAGTAAGCTGCATGGAGGCCCAGTCAAAGCACTTGTGGAAGGCCTAGAGCGTGTAACACACACATATAAAAATATATACTTCATTCCTTTCTTGACTATGTTCCGTTTACCCTTTCCTTGCAGTGAAACATAAATAGAGTTGTGAAAACAACAGCAGTATGTCTGTTTGGATTACGGGAAAGTTTCCAAATTATAGGATGGAAATGTAAGCAACATATTGCACATGGCTCGTGAAGATTAATGCATTGAAGAGAGAGTATGAACTCAGAAACCTGACCGTTGACGTGATTAATTGAGACACGTTCAGTCCAGATGTTATCAAACAACAAAACTCACACTGTGTGCTTTGGTGTCCGCGGATAGTTAATGAGAGCTATCAGAAACGTTACAGTGAGACACTGACACTGCCTCAGTGGAGTAATATGGGTCACCTTGAACAAGTAATAGCTCTTTAATGAGGCCAAGGAGAGGGAAAAATAACCAAACAGTCCCACTTTATGAGGAATGTGCTTTATGGGATTCCTTACTAAATGCTCCATTTCTGTGGAGGAGAAGCTAGGAGTCCTCTCCGCAGATACAAGGCGCTCAGTTTTACAGGCTTTTAACACCAACACGTCTCTAGAATTTACGGCCCGGCTTGTATGCAGGAGTTGGGGCGGGGTGGGGGGTGTGGGAGTGTGGGGGGCGGGGTGTTGGGGGTGATGGAGGTTTATCGGGAGCAGCAGTGGGGGAGAGAAGGGCAAAGGCGGTGGCACTGTAATCCATGTCTGAACAGGAGATGACAACGAGAGAGGAAGGGAAGGAAAGAGAGGAAGAAGGCATATCCCCTCTGCCCAAACCGCAGCTCTGAATAGGGAAGGCAGATGTGGAGCAGAAAGAAAATGACAGCCTTCTGGATATGTGTCTGGAGGTTAGTGTGGTGGAGGAGAGACCAACCCAGAGGGGTAAGAAGTCAGGAGAACCACTAAATTGTAAAGTTAATGGAAGTGATTTACAGTGGTTGTGTTTGTCAAAAGTTTGACTTTCAATGTGTCACCCCGACACAAGCGATCCTTACTGTGAAATACACAAGAAAATTCATCATGTGCAGATTGTTTATATTTGATTGATTATATTTCGTTTTGAGGCAGAGTTTTTATTTTTCACGCCGCAACAAAAACATCCACAGGACATGTCTTTTATCTCTTGCACTTCTATAAAAGTTTGAGGAGGTCTGACACAACAGAAAAAGGAATGAAAAGCATAATAGAAACAAAAGACAAAAAAAACTTGGCTTGCATCCCTTTTCACCAGAAGAGTATCATTGAAACAATCTGGAGTTAGCTTTGGTAGATGCAGGCCAGTCTTCCTCGCTGCAGGTCGTAGAGGATACACAGCTGAATGACTGTGTTTGGGATTAGAGGTTAATGACAGCAATAAGAAAAGGTGTAGATCACTACCGGCAAGACGGGGCATGCACGGAGGACAGGTTTAAATTCCTGAGGTCAAAGGGATCCTCTAATTTGTGCTCGCAAAGAACACAGATTCACTCCAAATCCCCGAGACACAAAACAGACTACTCGCAATCAGCACTCCTACTGACAGCCACTGCCAAAAACACCACTGATAAGGGGAAGCTACCAGATGTTGTGCAGTATAGGATGGATAGGCTGACTACAAAAGGACTTTTTTTTATTGGAATTTTTTATTTTATTATTGGATTGGGACTGGCTGAGCGCTGAAAGAACAGGCAGTTAGTCATATAAGACCATAAGCGCTGAGAAAAAGTATTCAGAACAATTCTATGAAACTCGTTTTCACTCCATATTGACTGGGGAGAATTGAACAACAATTGGGGGACATTTCTTTTTGCATGTAATATCAATTTGCACATATTGGCAGTGTTACGTGCAGGCTGTGACCAAATATCGAGGTGCAGGCTTTCTCCCACCCCCATGAGGTTCACAGAGGGCTGCGCTCTCTGCCCAATCATCTACCACTGTGCTGAAGACAGGCCGCTTAATCCGCAGTGTCATTGTTCTCAGACAACAGTGGAGACTGAAGTGAGCAAATGCGCGGCCCGGAGGCATTAGGACTCATTTCCCCCGGGCACAGCAGTCGTCTTGGAGACGCTGTTGCAGGTTTATGGAAAGACTCGCAGGGATTGTGAATTAATCCCCTTGTCTCCTGGCTTTAATTATCCACAGACACATGGTTTTAGGAATCTTTTGCACACAACTCTAGGCTGGGATTGAGGACGAGCTATGGAGAAAGGTGATAAACTCTTCTAGATACAGAGCACTGTAAGGATATGAAGTACAAACACAGAGAGACTCGTGTGTTGTACTGTAGATTAAAACCCAGTGAATGTGGCAGATGGCAAGTGATCACCATAGAGTACAGTGCTGCACCTCTTTCCAAACATTATTCATTACCTAAATGCCAACAGCTGCAGCTATAATACTAATATCTATGCAGAATAGTTAGTAGGGTTTATAGTTGCTATATGACAGAGACTTTTGATGAAATGTTGGATAAGGTCCAAACTCCCCCTGTCAGTGAATTGTTTTAGTTAATCTAAACCATCATAATCCTTCTCATCAATCAGAGCACTCTGTCAGATTACACATGAAATCTCAATCAAATTAATCCCATTGATTCGTGTAATGCCCTAGCCTCGACCTCTGCGGTGTCAAATACTCCAGGACTATTCCCATAAATCTCCTTCTGTGAATACCAGACCACGACATCTGCCACTGAAACCTGCACAAACATCAATACTAAGCCTAAATAGGCACTAACACCAGCCTATATTTAGAAGGCCAGCTCCACTGTGAGGCCACGACTTACTCCTCGCTGTGCTTGTAGAGACGAGTCTTTCCCTATACAAGGCCTAATGATGAGGGATGAGAAGGCCTGGCCAATATGTAAGTCTGCAATGCATCACAATACCCTGGCACCGCCTTTCACAGCCTGTGTTTGGTAACAAACACTGCATTTGAATTCCAATAGAGGCCAATAGTGTATTGCGTTAAGGTGATTACCATTTGATGACAGTTTAAGTATCACTTTTCAGGTTTCACTCTATACCAGCCCGTTCTGCCAAATGCTGGCCAGTGTAGCCATTGTCCCCCCAAACACGGTGTTTAAAACTGCACGGGGAGAAAAGTAGTAAAGCAGCAAAGCCTGTGTAACATGAATATTGAGACAAACTGTTTCTAAGAAGAAGAAAAAACATAATCCCAACTAAGGAATGATGAACTGTATTATGCAGGCCTGTTGTCACATAAATATGGTACCTCTCTCCTCTGTAAAAACAACACCAGCTGTTATTTCCTCAGCAAATGCTTACCTTGACATTTCCCAACTCTGCAATTTGAGCCCAAGGCGGGAGAGGGAAAAAAGTCTGCTTATCTACACTCTGCTTATTTAAAAAAGTGAACTAAGGTATAATTAGAAGAGAGATTCTGGCAGTCTCAAGCTACAGCCTGAGATTTGAGTAATTATTTTCCAATAAAAGCCTGAAGTCTCATCAGCCACAGCTGAGATCAGGACCGAGTTACTGTCACCACACTGCAGCTTCAATCTTATTGACAAAATGAGAGTGGCTTCAGATGCAAAGGGCACACAGCAAGAGGCTGCCTCCCCTTTAACATTTCACACTCCATCAAGCCCATTAGCAGATTGGATTTCCCAGCTCATCCCTGCCACTGATTACTGATATACCCTTCTGCCAGTCGAACCCCCTGTAATGACTCATCAGCTCGCCAGCCATTTGTCTTTTTTAATGTCAACGATACACAGTATTTGAGCTCCTTACATAGATGAATAATTCATCGCCACACAGCAGGGATTTTCACCTTTGACAAAACTTATTTTGACCATCCAGACTTCACATTCTTGGTTTAGACAGCAGACTAACACATACTCATACAGTCTGGTGTGAGGAAAGAGCAGATTTTCTCAGAACAGATGCCTAAAGCAAAGTTTAAATGGGCTTGTGGATGAACTAAATCTGGGAAGATCTCTTCAACACTCAACACTTTCCATAAATAATAGCTATCTGCAGCTGAAGAAAACACAGCAAGTGCTCACTACAGGTGGAGGGAACAGAACAACAGTTCTTCCAGGTGAATAACATCAGTGAATAAAAACCAGATTCATGAGAAAATTAAAGCTCTGAAACCTTGTTATCAAAAAGAATCCAGCTGTTGTATCTTAAATGACTAAATCACAATCAGACAGAATGACATAAGTCTCTGTTGACAGCAACAAATTCTTCAGAAGCGGCAGGCAGATTGTGGATAACCTACCAAGCACTCTCGTGAATGCCCTGCTCTCACCTCACCTGGGCTGGTGTGGCACAGTGCGTCTGGTCTGCCCTCCACCTTCCAGCCGTGCTTTCCCTTGGCACTAGGTGAATGAGCTACAGTGATATGTGAAGTGCTTGAGCCAGTCAGAGAAGAGAGCTGGGGGCCCAGAGAGACGAGAAAAACCACTTGCATAAGAGAGGACAGGAGAAGAAGGGGGTGTTCAGGTTGCCCTGTCTGCAGCCGAGGCCACAGCAGCTGGGGAGCTCAAACGCAAAAGCACATATCCAAAGCTTGAACATGCACAGACAGACAGACAGATAATGCTGTCACCGGAGTCTTTAGCAGATTAAGATGTCTGCTTCATAAATGAATGCATACGTACACGTCAAACCAGTCACTGCTTTCGTGATTATCATTTAAGCAGAGCAGACAATGAGCGTGACTGGTTCTCATCCATTTTTCATTTTGAAAATGAGTGGATCTAATCTCTGTGGGTTGTTGGGAGTCTTAAATGACTTCCTGGGATGCTGCCAAGTTTTGAGTTCTGCAAACTAAGGAATTTTCCACTGGTTAACTTCCTAAATAGATGGCATTACTTAAGTGTTATTGCACTGCTCGCTTCAATCAATGCACATTTCTATCATGTCTGGTATAGTGATGGGTTACTAAATCCTTTGTAAATGTGAACATTTTTGAGGAATTTTTTTTTTTTTTTGCTTTACTGGGGAGGAGCGGTACACATGAGTTGTGGCAAGAAATTAAATAATCTGAGGAAATTAAATGAAATTGTCACCACTTGGTCAATTAGCCAACTGACCAGCCATCATAAATTAGCCGAGTATCACAACAATATTCACAAGTCATCTTGTTTTTCACAAACACCTGAATGACAGTCATTATATGTCATGACTGCAGTCACTTTCAATGCTCATGTTTCCTCCCATCAATTGGTAAAAATCCTGACATCAAAGATCAGTGTTAAGCAAGGACAGCCACACAGAGGACAAGTATGAAATGCACTCCTCACAGAGCATTACTGCATCAGAAACTTCACACATAAGCGTTATCCTGGGCGGAAGCAGCACGACATAAAAATGCTGACCTCGAGGCCACAGAAAGCGATCAAATAGACTCAGCGCAGTGATGTGCTTGAAAAATGAGGGGGAAAAAAGAGAGAAAATCAATCATCCAAGAATCATCAAGTCCATACTAGTTATAGACACTAGTGTGGAGTTGACGATAGTGAAAAATGTTGTCTCTGGTGTATCAACTGAGTGAGGAGGAGTAGGGAGTAAAAGGGAGAGCTGAGAGAGCTTGGACATTTTGCTGCTTGGTAGGAAGGAGAAAAGCAGGTGGGTGTTGGAAGAGCTGGAGACTGGGAGGGTTAACAGAGTGGGAGTTTGTGCTTGTGACCGTCTCCCAACCACCTGTCTGCAGACGTGCCCAGAGAAACCATAAACAAAACTCCAAAGAAGACAATCATGACTGGGGATCAAGTGGGAATGTCCGTGATGAGACATTTCCGTTAAATAGCAATGATTTCTTGGAAACATTGTCAGAAAAAAAAAATCACTTGAAATATAAACACAGCATCATCGACTCTTTGTCAGTTTACTGCTTAGTCTTAAGGAGTCATCAGAACACTGCGTCCATGTCCAGTAAATCCATACTAGTGATGCAAAACAATCTGGCATGACCACTTGAACGCAAAAACAGGAAGTAACATCTTCACTGACTTGTACATGGGACATGGTCTATCTGCAGCCTGACCTTTGTCATGTTTATGTAAAGCCACAACACTCCAAAAGCACAGTCTTTACGTCTCCCTCGGCACTCACTCTTCTTCTCAGGGGGAAAGATGAAGAAAACAGATAGGCGGGTAGCTGAGAGTCGGGGACTGAATTGTCTTTTATACTCGGCTGCCACATCATAAATTGTCAAATGCCAAATCAGTAAGCACTTCCAAGACTTTAGAGGTCATTTTGACTGAAGCCAACTCCCTGTATCTGTAACCTGAATACTTTCACCAGATGGAAAACACAATCTGTTCAAACTCCCCCAAAGGGATTTGGCAAGACAGTGAGTTCACAGCACACACACACACACATACAAAAAAAAAAGAAAAGAAAAATTACATTGACAAGTCAGATATGCCATTGCCAAATAATGGGACAATATGCAGGTCTCACCACAGCAGAAAAGAAGCAGACATATTTATACCATGAGCCATAAGACAACAGCCAACAGAATTATTGTGTGCATAATTAGTAAGCTCCACTGTACTCTCCTCTCTCCCCTCCTCCACTTTGTTTTAGTGGCCGTGTGAACAGCCGGTGGAAAAAAAGACTATTTGTGCAGTGACAAAAACCAACCAGAAAGGGAGCAGAAGTCTTAAAAAAATCAAAGTGCAGATTTCCTTTGTTTGTCCAAAAGCTCAGGCTTTTTAATAATACACAGCAGACAGCCTGCAGGAACTACATGATCACATTTTGAAGAATAAAAGTGGACATGCCGCAAAAAGGCAGGCTGTAACTTTTCAACAAGCACTTTAGCCAAAACTTTCTCGAGAAGTCTCGAGAAAATGTATTCAGAGACTCATGCTTTTTAATTTTCATGCTCACAATCCTTGCAGCCACTGTCTGAGCTGGGTTATCCTGGGCGACTCAGTGTGGGCTTCAAATGTTTCAAACTGCAGAAACTATGTCACTCAGTACAAAACAAATGCACACAATGTTCTCTCAAACCTTTTAAAAACTACATCCACTACTGTCATCTCTCCAAAAAGCGTTTCTCTGGCCGATCTCTGCAAGCTTCACAAACCGATTCGTGGCATGTTTCTACCTCCACATAAAGGGTAAATCACACAGCGTAGTACCAAAAAAGGGGGAAAAAATCTCACCAGCTTTACAGGGATCCTTATAGTCGATCGCCTCTGATGTGGCAGTGGGGTCCACATAGTAGCCTGGATCAATCGCCTCCAAATCGATCGCCAATATAACGCCGAGACAGGATAGAAGAAACAAACATCTCGCCGTGAGATCCATTATTGTGGTGGGGGGAACGGCGAAAGGCGAGGGATAAAGGTAAAGGAAGAGAGAGGGACAGAGGGAAAGAGAGAGAGAAGAGAGAAGAGTGAGAGAGAGAAAGAGAGAGAGAGAGACAGAGAGAGAAAAAAAATGGGAGGTTTTTTGGGGAAACGAGATCCCTCTGGAGGGCGGGTTTTAAATCCAGCCTCTCTCCGGTGTCTTCTTGGCTCTGGGGGCAGTGATGTCTCTCCTCCAGCCGGAGCTTCGGGCTAGCGCAGAGTGCTGCCTGAGAAACTTTGATGATATGGCAGCTCAACAGGGGCGGTGAAAATGCCCTTTTACGCGATGATGCCTGTGTGTATTTTTATTGCTACCTAGTCGGTCCATCAGGGGTCCCTGAAGAGCCTATGAGGGACTATAATTTGGTTGACTAGATATTATCTCTTTGTGAAGAATGGATTGTGTTGATAGTTTTCCCTCTGCTGTTAGTCCACAGTCCTCTGTTCATAGTGTTTATATATATATAATACCAAAGTAAAGATTTCATCATACTAAGCTCCCTGGGGCAAAAGAAAAAAGGCCCGGTGACGTTAAATTTGTCTCTCATGTTGTCAGCAAAAGTGGGGAAAATTCAAAAGTTCATCTTCAACTTACTTACATCATACATTTGAGGCGTATTATGTTCCGTATCTTTTTACAGCTTAATTAAACTTGTGTACACTCAAAATCCCTCCTTCGCTTTCATTTTTTCCTTTTAACACACACGAGCGCACGAGGCGGCCTAGCAGAAACGCGCACCATTTACGCACGCACGATAATTCACACGTGCGCACTGGACTCCAGCCACCCACTCGCGCTACCACGCGCACGCACGCTCACACACAAACAAACAAACAAACAAACAAACAAACAGACTGAGCTTGACCTTTCCGTAATAGGCATACGAGGAGTCACGAGCAAATTGAAGTGATTAGAGCGCCACCTGTTGGCGATTTACGGAACATTACACGAAGACACTAAGTCAAAAGTAAATAAACATACTGTACATGGTTGGTGTATGTCCTGATAGCCTGAGTTTGGCAAAAACTTCGTAGTTTTATTAATTTAGTAATCGGAACAGGGGCTTCTCTGGCAGTGAAGCCTCAGGTTCATCACATAGACTGCTCACCTAAAGTCTACATTTATTTTTAATATTAATTAATCACATCTATTATATTACTGATTCATTTGTTTTTAATCTTTTCAATACTGTCTGCTTTTCTCTTGCACTTTTTAGATAAATATCTGTATGCAAACAGATGTACATACATAGTGTTACGTATATTGTTATTATTATTATCTACCTGTACCTGTAAGTATAAATATATTCTAATTAATTAGTTCTAGTTCAGTTTTACATTTTCTACTGAATTGCACCACTAATGTAAAGTATGTTACTGGCATCAGCATTGCACTGTGTATATTCAGTATATATCAGAGTTAAAGCATACAGTATTGTCCTACATTTAGGCTCCATTCTAATTTTATTCTGAAAGTAATTATCAACCAAAAAATTTATTCAGAAAGTAGAGAAATTAAAGTATTCCATCAGTTTCTTCTCAATATATCACACCATAGCCGATTTCTTGCCATTAATATGTGGTGGAGACTGGATGGAGAGACCTTGGGTGGATTGCATGAATATCCACTGCTGCTGCTGATGGGAGGCTACGCCAGCAGCTCTGTTGTTCTCTGTCTGACTGGCATCAGTTATCCTGTCCCTACCTATTACATACAAAGCCTGGCTTATATAATACAGAAGAGACACACTCCTCTCTTTATCTCATCTGACTGCTGCGTATGTGTGGAATTTAAGACAGGAAGTCTGCTGAGATGAGTGGGCTGTATTTATGCTGTTGCTGTAAACACAGCAATATAACTACCATGCATGAGAGTTAATTTCTAACCTTCATTATATTTTGAACAAGACACGCTTCTTAGCTTGCTCAATGCTACAAGTGTTGAATATACAGGACCAAATATTTAGATTAGCAAACAGGAAACACAGTTGAGTGTCTTCAGGCAAATCAGTTGTTTTTTTACTGTGGCAGTTTCAAACAAAAAGTCCATATACAGTGATGATACAGTGCAGATGGGAAATTTTGCCTTAAACAGCAGTTTAGACTATGGAACATGAGGTTATATAGGAAACAAATGTAACAAATACTGTTTATCATAAATAGCGACAGACATGACCTGTTCATGTATTGCAGCTTTTTGAGTGAATATGTGCATCTTATTAAGAGAGAGAATTATTAAGAGACCATTGCACAGGTGCACAGTCAACGCCAGGCATCTTTGACAAAATACTGTAGCTTCTGCAATCACATGATTGTGTCCAATACCAACATTTAATTAGCGTTGAAATCTAGTTCTTACTCTAACATATTTTAGGCCTATCAAACGGTGAAGTTGAAATACTGTATTGATGTGTAGATAATTACTGTGATAAATAATTCTGAAGCCATGACTAACATTCAGTTATTTCACAAATATGGAGATGTCAAGTTGTGACATCAAAATGCTCCACACACAAGCTGACATTCCTTTAAATCATACTTGTCTCAGCCTATGATGAGATAATGACAAAAGGATTTAAACTTAACATACACTCATAAAAAGCTAAAGAAATGTATAAATCTTTTTTTAGATAAGATGTAGGTGTACAGTCAGTCATCAAGAGTTGCACGTCTGTCCTTTTGCAGGCTGTACAGTGGTATGTTTTCACAGACCAGGTAGGTTGCAGTGTATCCTCACGATATCCTTTTATCCTCATGATGTAATTTCCTCCCTAGACGATAACATGTGACATGTTGTATATGTGGCTGTCAGAAAAAGCTAATTAAGGGTGTAAGAAGAGAGCACAGAGTGTAGCATGAAGTCCACCACTGCAGTGTTAGTAGAGTCGGTGCTACCCATCTGTACATAGAGGTTAAGTGTTGCAGCGGCTCAGCTGACAGCGACTGCCTGGCCTTTTCCAACCATCTCGATGGGGGGAGCTCTCTGGAGGATGTGAGGCAGGTGTTCTGCGTGTTGTGGGGTGGTGTGTTCATTGTTGCAGGGAGGGTACAGTCTCATCAGCAGGCTGCTCTGGCACAGCACCAGCTTACATCAGGTGTATCACCACGTGGAAAACGTGAGCCGAGATTTTCACTGCTGTAAAAGGGCACAGTGAAATTAATGAACTCACAGTCCAGAAAATATAATAAACCTATTTAATTTAAAGTCTTAAGGACAAAGGCATGTTTGACATTCTCTTCTTTGGCTGTAGAACTGACAACAACTTTAGAGTGCATACAGTATCTTAATTACTTATCAGTAATAAATCTTCACATATTTTCAGCCATATCAGATGAACATTTTCAGAAGCGCAGTTCCCTTTTGTACACAGCCTGCTATTTAGATAGATTAAGATAACACTTGACTGAGGAACTTGTTTTCACTCTGCAGTTATGGCATTTTTTAATGTAATTCCCTATTAGCTACGAATGCACATCAAAATATGAAAAACAGCTACTTAACTTCACTTATTTGTCAAAACATTTGTGACTCTTAAATAAGGGGGCATCTGTGAAAACAGCTGTTCTATAAAATAAGGTCTTTAAATAAAGTAAAAGCCATTACTCACACTTGTCAGCACCATTTCAAATAAGGAACTATATCAGTGTGCCTTTGTTTGTTACACTTAAAAAACCTCAGCATCAACTGCTAATCTGTGTACCTTAAAATGCACATTAAGATACAAAACACTATGATAAATTGGTTAGAAGATTACTATTTAGGGCAGGTTATTAATTATCCATTATTTAATACTCTTGATCTCCACAAAAAAAAAAAAAAAAGTTGTGGTCTGCAAAAATATTTTATGGCATTGTGGTTGCCATGGCAGCGAAGACATTCACAAGCTGCTGAAAAAGATACATTTCCTTGTGTTGTTTGGATAACAATGTGGGCAGTGTGAAAGCAAAAAAGGCAGATGTTGCAACGCGTGCTATCACATTAAGAAACCAAATAAAGAACTCCAAGTAAAATGTGCCTACATCAGGAGCCATTAAGATGCTTAAATGAGACACACCTTGGGCTCATGGGTGCAAGCCGGCGTCACAACCTCACCAGCTTGGCTGAGAGATCCCACTCTACTCGGCTGTGCTCCTCGAAGGGTCACCGTTATGGAAGTGGGGGCTTTCTGCCCTACTGACACACAAACAAAACTGCTCAGCACTAACAGCTAGAAATGCTCCTCCCCAGAAAATACTAAAACGCACTTGAGCATTTGACTTTGCCACAAAAGTTGCCAAACATGGTGTGACGGAAGTCATCAAAATGACCTTTTGCTTTGTGGTTCGGTTAGCAAATTAAAACAATAGCAGGGTGTTGGACAATGAACATAATGAGACTAAGTTATGTGAGAGGGGTGAGAAATACAACTGCTTCACACAGCAATGAAAACATGAGTTTGATTCCAGTCTTTATTGTAACAACAGGAACAGAGGTGGGTAATGCCATGAGCTAATTTTATTGCTTTTCAACAAGTCTCTAAAAGAGGTCAGCATTCATACTTACGTATATTATAAGCAGGTGATTTAATGGAAGGGTTTACAAAATGTTACTACATGAAGAGGCAAACAAAATAAACACAAACATGAAATGATAGCTCTAACAAACAAATCTGACATACAAAAGCAGTCTGGATTGAACTTTTGGGTATGTTATTAAATTTGGTCAGCTTTACCAACAACAAAATTCTTCCGTATCAAATGGTTTCACACATTTATATTTTACGTTTGCATCCATTTCTACATAGACATTATGTGTCAAGCATAAGCTAGGAATTTTCCATATGGCTCTTTCTGAACATAAAAACACCCCTGATCTGCTCTCCGATGCTGTATAGCTGCACATCTGACTCCGCAAACCTCATAGCAGTCAGGTTCTTCTAGGCAAACTATCTACACACATGTCGACAGAGCTGTCCTCTACGGTCCTCTACTCCCTGGCCTACAGACGTCATGAGCTACTGCTTCCAAAACCAAGGATGAATGAACCCTGGCAATCAAAGTGGCCGTCGTGCTTTGGCAGTTCGAGACATACCAGCGGTCTGATTGGTGATGTGCGCCAAGCCGGGCAAGCTGCTGGCAAGTTTGGCCAGCCCGCCATTGGTGAGCAGCTGGTGGATGGCGGTGGTTTTAGCCACTCCTCCTGTGGTGACCACAGGCACAGCCCGGAGCAGAGTACTGCTGCTGGTACCGACGGAGCTCAGGACCTGACCCTGGGGCTTGCCACAAACTGCCTGAGGGTGGAGGAGAAGAAGACAAACAAACAGTGTATGGTTTAATCATACATATGCACAACAACAGACTGAGGATGAATTACATCTTTTACTCCCATGTGTGGCTAACAAATCCTATTAGCACACCTGGATATTTTTTATTTTTTTTTAACGTTAACACCTGTTAACATAAAAGGCAAGAAATTAATTCCTCTGTTTTAACCGTTTATCTGTCAATAGAGATATTTATATACTAAACCTATTCTCTGCTGTTGTAATGTGTTCATTCGCCCATCTACACTATTTACAGGCTCAAACCGGTGGTTTTCCATGTTTAACTACAAAAACTACAAAATTTAACTTAATACTTTGGAAAATGGTTGTCATTATAGTATACATAATAAATTGTGACTGAACTTTAAATAAACAAAATGTCCACTGTGGTTGTTCAAACTGTTATGTAATGTAACCATGTAACCAAGAGGTACCTGGGTGCTGCCTGTGTTGGCTGCTGTGGAGGGCAAGCTAGGAGTTTTGGTGACGATCTCCTGAAGACTGAAACTTAGGCCTTGCAGCAGACTGCTGGCGGAAGGCGCTGCACACAAACACAAAAACAGTAAATCAAAGGGGCTGAAATTTGGGTGAAATCAGTGCCAAAGAAATAGGAACACAACAACTCCTACTTTTACAAACTGTTCCCACCCAATCCCCCCACAGGCCTCAACTAGATGGACACACACACCATATGAAAGTCATGTTAAAGGTCAAAAGTTAAGGTTTGGGCCGGTGACAAACAGCGATGGCGCAATGATGATGTTTGCTTAAATATGTTGTCCTCACACTGTGCTCACCCAGTGTTTAATCACACTAACAAAGCGGTTAGAACTGCACTGTGCGTTGAGGCAACTGCGCTGAGATTAGCTGCACAGGCGTGTAGGGCAGGGCAGGACAGGACAGAGATACCTTGGGCAGTAGCCGGAGCTTGCGCCTGGACTGGTGTGGAGGACCCTGACACCATGCAAGGCTGCACGCTGTTGAATGAGCTGGCGCCTGGGGACAGGGCACCAGACACCTCTGAGAGACTACCAGACCTGCAGTGACACACATAACCACCAATCTACTCAGGAGCTACCCCAGCAAGTGCTGTTCGGCCATCACTCAGCTCCCAAGTTCTGAGTACACCACTCATCAATCCCTCTGCACCAGACACACTTTTGTCCAATAGGGTGGGAGTGGGCATGGGTGCAGGCATGATTAGAGGTTTAAGCGATCTATACTGAATGTGCCTGTGCGTAGCAGGACAGGCTAGCTCACCGATGGCCTGTAAGAAGTCCAGAGAGCTCCTTGGCTCCAGCCACAGTCTGTCCCACTGTCACTGTTAAGGGCTTCCCAGAGACACCGACTGCACGGAAAAAGAATCATATGATGATGGTTGGTTATTTAACATGGAAAAAATAGAAGAGATGCTTCATATGGCCGTTCTTTAGAGAAAGGCTGAAACAATAACCGCTCAAAACTTCAGATTTTTCCCTCGTCTGCACACTACCGATTTTATCAATCCACAAGAAAACTAGAATTAACGCCAGCCAGTCAAGTTGCAGTCATCCTACAACATGTCTGTCCAGAGTCATATATGTAGTGAATACTTGGAAGGAATTTAATAAAATAAAAAAATAAAAAATAAAAAAGGTATAAAGTTTATATTTTGTTTAAGTTATCATGATATTGATGATAAAATTGTGTGATTCCAGTGAATATATATTGTTGAACTGATTAATGAAGGATTATCATAGATGTATTGGCTAAACAGATGGATTCTTAAGAGTAAAGCTACACAAAATGTGGTGCTTTTGATTTCTCCTGGCATTTTTAGATGCGAAGCCTCTCTATGAGCTGAAGGTGTAACTCACAGGATCACGATTAGCTAGGTGTGCTCCAATATGTTGTTTGCAGTAACGTGATTCAGATGACGCTCGTAATTCATAATGAGGCAGGAAGTGAAAAGCAGAATGGACCAGATGGAGGAAAGCCTGTACTGTGCTAGTTATTGTTAACTCATTGTGTCGTCCCAGTCAACGTCTGTGTGAAATCTGGAATCACTCAATTCATTCTTAAATTATGACTAAAAAGCTATTTTGAAGTCATAATGACCTTTGAGTCAAAAGTGTCACCTATTCAGTGTCCAACTGTGAAATATGGGCACAATCCCCCCTTCTGCTCCCGAGTTATGGTGTCGAATAATGGCCAATAAAGCATCCAATCAGTTCATCCTTGAGTCCAAGTGGATGTTTGTGCCAAATTTGAATAAATTCCCTCAAGGCGTTCCTGAGATATCACATTCACAAGAATGGAACGGATAACCTGAAAACATAATGCCTCTAGCCACGGCTATCGACGGAGGAGGCATTACAAAGAGCAGTATCTGTTTACGCTGATCATACTAAACAAAAAGCCAAGGCAAGCTTTCTCACTGTTTAAAGAAATCAGAATGAATCCTCTAAAGTATACATCAAACTGTTACTTATAGAGTCTCATATGTAACTAATGAAGTAAGGACACCAGGTTTTGTACCTTCCTGTGCAGCAGGGTTGATGGTGCCACCTGCTGACTCGCTTTGGGAAACAATGGTGACCTTGATCTTGGCTCTCTTGGAAGCTTTGCTTGGCGTGGGACTAGGCGTCTGCCTCCTCTTGCCATGGGACCTCAGTTCATCTCTGTCCAGGCCCTCCATCTGATCACTGGTCACTGGCACTGCACCACACAAACAAACAAACACATAAACACAGATATTCACTGAATGTTACATTTTAATGCAATTTTCTATTGTCTGTAACATAAACCTGCTTTGAAAAGTCCTCAGCAATATAAAATACTATTCTGACTTTAAGAAATGTAAAATTCAAAGCATGACAACACGTGTTTAAGTGAGGAGCCAGTGCAGTATTGTAGTATGTGATATTCGTATATAATTAGGGCAATGGAAACAAAGAAAGAAGTGAAAAGACACAGAGGAAAGAAAAAGGAAGAGGGAGAGACACTTACCAAAAATACAAGGAGGGGTGCCAGGAGGAAGATTTTTCCTCACAAGCATGTTTTGTTTCATAAAAGCAGCAAACTGAGCTGGAATTAATTAGAAAAAAAAGCCGGAAAGGAAAGTTGTAGGAAGAGAAAAGACAGAATGAGAGGAGAGTATTTCAGTCACGTTCCATCTTGCCCTATCAGATGTCGTGACGTTATAATGTCAATTGCTTACAATAATTTTCCCCATTTCACACACCACCCCGTCTGCTCAGCTGGCACGCCTTTCGTAAAAATTCAGCAGAAGTTGAGGTGAATGACTCATTGTAACACGTTTACATAAACAAGTGGGGCAAATGTGAGATTGTGTACACACAGGTACCAAGGACCACTGCGCACGTGTAGGTGAACGTCAATGCGCTCAGAGTTGAGTGAGGTGGTGAACTAACCTTGGGCCTGCTTGTGAGTGAGTACTGTGCCAGAGCGCTGCATGTGTGTCTTGAGGAGCTGCGTGGCTGTGATCAGACTGGACTTCTGTGCTGGAGACAGACTAGACGTCTTGGGTTTGGGACTTGAAGTGGGACTGCTACAAACACTAGAAAGATCCTGAGGACACAGTGAAGAGGAGAAACACCGGATGAGTAATGATTCATTAGTGGTATTCCATATTCCTCCCAAAGAAGATACTACATATTTGCATCACTGTGCAGTGAACCAAAGACACAAAAACAAAGACACATGAAAAATAAATTGGGGTTCACACTTTCTTAAACAAATCACTTTCCAGTGCTTCCGAGACATTTTCAGTGATATTGAGTTGGTATGGCAGACAGGTATCAAAGCCACTTGGCAGATTTTTATCCTGAAATCTGTAATTCTAGTGAGTGGAGGAAGTGAAAACCTGTAATAAAAAAAACTTGCCACCTTCAAGACTCTGCTGTCTGACAGTTTACAATGTATCTGGCATTTTTTGCACTCGGCAAAAATGAGAAAATGTGAGAACATGTCAGTTCCTTCTGAGGAAGACACAATGACTTTAAAACAACTATTTCTTATTTTCCACCATTTTTCTATGACAGCTAGACATGCTAGTCTAAAGCTACAAAGTAAACAAAGCAATCATTAGATGTTATTCAATTATTCCATGTAGAAATAGAAATATTATTTAAAGTACTCTTATAGTAAATTAATAATCAGATGTAGCCCTGGTGGTTCATCTAAAGGCTAAAAATAAGTGACATTTCTAACCCTTTGAATAAGGTTGGTAATTGTAGCCGCTGTTAACACACCTCTGAACCTGATGGTGAGATGGGGACTCTAAGCGCAGGGGAGGAAGGTCGTCCTCTCTCCATGTCAAAGGGAAGCTCCCGCCGAGGCCTTTTCTTCTTCTCTGTGTCCAGGTCCCTCATCTCCCCTGAGCCATGGCCGTGGCCCTCTGCTCGTGTAAGGACGCCGGACAAGAAGTCAGCTATCTCATCCTGCAGATCAGTGATGAAAGAAGAAAAAAGAAAAAGAAAAAAAATCAACATTATAGGTGTTTTTTTTGTTGTCAAAAAGGTACTATAGGGGATGAAAAACACTCCAGAGTGTGTAAAATGAATGAATAGTTACAAGGACCAACCTGAATGCAGCGGTCCACCATGGTCTGCGTCAGTCCCTCCGATTTCATCTTTGCTGAATTTATTCTGTGGAGGGAGACCATTTAGTATTACTAAGGAATAATATTAAAATCCTTACACTTAGCTAGGAAAAATATGATATATGATTTCTTTCTCCTTAAACCGCCAATCAGAGGTTGTGACTGACCGGAGGTTGTCGTCTGCTCCTCCCACCACCACCATGCTGTTGTCTGCCCTCAGCTTCTCTCTGAGCTCCTCCATGCCTTCTATGCTACACTGCAGAGCATTCTGGCCAACCACAAACAACACTGGGGTCTTCATGTCCAGCAGCGGGTCATCCACATCCTGCAAACCAGTAACACATTAACATTCATTACAACTACTGACTTGAAGCCAAAGTTCAATTTTCTTAGTAGAAACAAAGAAATAACAGAAATGGAAAAATGCAAATCACTAAAAGATAAAACCTTAGGTCTTACCCCTCTTGGCCCGTTGACTGTTTGCAGGGGGAAGCCGAGACACACCACAGCAGTCAGATACTCCATAAGGGATACCTGTAATTAATCAGTATTTCACTAACTAATGACATTTTGAAGAAAAGAAAATTATTTGCATATTTTCATGGGTGAAAACTAGCCTGGTAACTAGTTTAGCCTCATATTAGATCAGTATGATACATGATGAGAAGTCTTACGTGACAAGCGATGAGAGCACCAGCGTTCCAGCCAACCAGGATAATGGGTTTGTGGGGGAAGTGACTGTGAACCTGGTGGTTAAATTTATAAAATATAATGAATACAACTGCAGACACATGTACAAAAACATAAAACAATACACAATCTACATGCTTGTATTTTTTCCATTTTGCATTCACAGACATGATCACAGAAGTGTTAAAAGAAGCTGCTGAGACAAGATCATGCCTGTTAATAATGCACACCAAATGAAAAAGTACACCGTAAGGACTATGAAACTTGTAAAATAAACATTTGTCATTCTTCAGAATTTTCTAACAGTGACTTTATCTTGAGCACAACCTGATAAAAGCAAATTGTGCTGTCTAATAAGGCCACAGAGGCGAGTCATCATAAATAGAAAATGATTACTTCAAGTTTTACAGATCTAAACAAGAGTCTGTTTTGTTAATTTGGCCAGTATATGTCCGTCTTTCATGCAATAAAAGCTATTTCAAATGTGCAAATCAACTTGAAACTACATGAATTTCAACATCAAACAACATCACTATCACACTGCAAACACAGTTAGCAAATAAAGTAACAAATAAACACAGGACATCCTACCTCCATGACCTTCGCCCTGACAGTGCCCAACATGTGCTCTAGGCACTGTGTGATGCCGATATTTGCTCCGCTGTTCACATGACTGTGCACTGGGATGACCTGATATAGAAACAGCTGTTATAGGCACTTTTCTGAGATTAATAAAAACGCAAATTCTTGGTAACACCTATAGATTTAACTGAGTGAGACTTAAGACCTTTCCCAAACAAGAGAGCTGCGACTGCCAGAATCTCATTCGCCGCGAGGTAGAGAGGGCAGGATTGGTTGGGCTTGATGGTGCAATTAGGATTAGTGGGGATCCAGGAAGCTTGCTCTGAAACATTTAAGAAAACAGACAGGGATCTGGTCTTTAACTGTTACAGATCATGAAGAACCAAGTTAAAAAGAAGCTGATTAGAAAACGCTTTCTAATACAAACTGAGAATGAAGCGTTACCGGTTTGTTTTGAGACAGGACTCCGACAGCTGGGTCCCAGGGCCGTTTCAGTAGCAGTGACAGGGCCTCTGCACTTGGAGCGCCACTCTTTGCAGATGTCAGCAACATTCTGTCAATCAGCAAGGGCAACTTCCAAGAGACACAGAGGAATAGTAATGAATCAGGAATCCCAGATCTTGCAGATACTGGTGCAGACATCTGACAGGAAATATAGACTAACTCTTACTCTTCATTCAATTACACAAATAATACCTTGCTTTTGAGAGTCTGCAGCACATCCAAGTAAGCAGCAAGCATGGCGAGGCTTAAGGATTCAATCATGGTAGTGTGTAACCACTGCGTCAGTTTGGTGTCCCAGTTCACACTGGCTAATGCATGTCGAACCTTCCTGGCACACTTGTCCACAGCTATCCTCCGCAAAATTGGCTCATTGGAAGCCTAAGGGAAACAAGATCACACAAGAGACCCAGTGATATTTCAATAATTTTGAACTGAATAATTAAAAATGATTCACAGCCATACTGTAATTTAAAAGGACCAGTGTGTAACATTTAGTGGGATCTATTGGCAGAAATGGAATATAATATTCATAAGTATGTTTTCATTAGTGTATAATCACATGAAAATAAGAACCGTTGTGTTTTCGTTAGAAGGACCCCTTTATAGCTACAGAGGGAGCAGGTCCTCTATCACGGAGCACGTCATGTTGCACCGCCATGTTTCTACACTAGCCCAGAACGGACAAACCAAACACTGGCTCTAGAGAGGGCCTTTTGCCTTTTCGCAAGTTTCATGGCCACCGTAGGTTCTCCTTCAGGGGAGGGTGCGTGGAGGGGTTATCAGTTGGTTGCAATCTGCACCCTCCTCACCGCTAGATGCCTCTAAATCCTACACACTGGTCCTTTAATCTACAAAACCCAAAAATACGTACCGTCATGCCAACAATGGCAACTTACAAATGGCTTTAGTCACACATATCACTTTACAGCTTTGTGAAACTCAAAATAACTGGACAGGTGCTTTTCCAAATGATGATACATGCTGGTTTATCAATAACCTCCACATTTGATTTCACTTACATTTAGCATTTGACCCGAGTCCACATGCTCATCAAAAAATGTATAGTTAAAAACAGCTACAATACTACAATATTGATTTCGGCCAATATAAAAGTAGTGTGTAGTGAACAACCAAACGCAAACAATGCTTTTAGTGTCAAAAACACATTTGCAAAGTCTTTCTCTGGCAAAGCGATATTTTTACTCCCAACAGAGTACACTGTTTTGCAACAGCTTTTGAGATATGGTTGCACTGATTTGTTGGGTGTATAACAGATGCAAACCATCCACGTCCATAATGAGAATCCAATACAGCAGTGATGTAAACTATATATACACACACGTCCAAACAGTCATCGATGAAAAATTAATTTTGTTTCACAGTGCCTATGTTATCAAACAAGGGGGAATGCATACACACTGTTGTAACTCTAGACTAAGTGCAATAACTGGTTTTATTACTCCGAGAGCAATAAATGTTGAACTGTTCCAATCCAGCGCTCACAAATGGTGCTGAAGAACTTACACGATGTCTTAAAATTTAAAGCTCTTGAGAACAGAATCAGATCAAATGATCACAACTTACATTTTCATTGGCCAGGCGGGCTAGTCTCTCAGCTTGTAGAGCTTTAAGGACTTTATTAAACAGTTTGTTCTGGGCCACTGACCATCCAGTCCTGAAACAGAACAATGATAATGTCAAAACAATGCACTGTAACTGAGATGCTTTCAATAATAACTATTAATAACTATTCTTGATGAATATGAGTGTCAAGTAAAACAGCTGATGAAAAATGAAGAGTGTATCGCTCCAGATGTTTGATTACTTGTTTATATGTTCCTCCCAGTCATCGGGGGGTGGAGGGCTCTCAGCAACTGTGCGAGCAAACAGAACATGTCGCTCACACTCCTTCATCACACTAAGAGCTTTCTGATTATCATACAGAGGAACAGGTGTCGGTGTGACTGTTTCCACATCTATTACAGAATCTGAGTCTCTGCAGAAAAAAAAAAAAGAAGACCTAGTTACTGCAAGTCAGATAAATAGCTACTACAGCTAAGAAACAGAGTGGGAGGCTGGTGACAATCCCAAAATGTAGTCTGATATCTAGTTCAGTTGCAGATTGTGATTAGGTGCTTTTTGACTCACGACAAGGCTTCAGGCTGGCGACGAGTGGTAACAAACAGCGTCCTTGTGGGCCGGGCGCTGCTGGCATCTGGGTGGGCATTCCATGGTTTGGCATAGCTGTGGTCCAGAAATACCAAATCCAGCTCTCTTTCATGAGCTGACAGCTGGAAAAGCAAGGATGTGCCCATCTTTCGTGCTGATATCTGAAAGTCCTTATCCCCACCACGATGCATCCTCTTTCTGGGCCCCAAAGGGCCCCGGGAAGAGCTCAACAACTTGTGTGGATTCAGACCAAACAGGCGAAGAGGAGCTGCAATGGATTATTTGACATAGGCTGTAAAATCAATGAATTTCTTTCTTTGCCTTCCACCAAGGAACTTAATATCTTGTTATGATTATGTTGAACTTAATTTGATTAAGTTTTAAGTCTATAATCTATAGCTAAGGGGGAACAATTTCTATAACTGATTAATTATTTACATAATTGTTCAAAAGAAAAAATGCCAAAAAAACCAAAATTACTGGTTCAAGCTTCTTAAATTTGAATATATGCTGGTTAACTTTACTATAGTAAAATGCTTTGGGTTTTGGACTGTTGGTCAAAACAAGACATTGAAGATGTCAACTTGGAAAGTGATAGACATTATTCAATATTTTTCTGGAATTTCTATAGACTAAACGATGAACAGGCAGATTAATTGATAAGGGAAATAATCGTTAGTTGCAGCCCCAGTAGCATAATCTGACGTACAAACATGCAGGTGCTTTGTCCACAGTGAACACCACCCATTGCAGCCACGTAGCCTACTCTACTGAATATTGTTAGCGTATACAGTATCATTCACCTGTTTTGGGTTGAATATGACGTCTAAACCAAACATTAACACATCGGTTGAATATGATAACTAATTTACGCGGAAATTAGCTCAATATTGATCACTAATGTCAACGCTGTGTAAAGGGACTGACGACTGTAGGCTGGCCTGGCATGCTAACGTTAGCACAGCAAGCTAAAAGCTAAGCCAATGGCGCTACTGCTGTGTTCTGCTGCTCACCTTTTTCGCTCTATAACTCCATGTTTGTCGTGTCGGTTTAAACTCTTGTTTTGAGCCAAACAAGACCAAAGAAGGCCGGTTTTCTTGGTAAATTCTGGGGGTTATATAAAAGACAAATATTTAATGCGTACAAGCCTCACTTCCTTTTGTTGTGTGATTTGTTGCCATGTTTCGCGCCACATCCGTCCTTTTCAGGGCACTAAAAGCAAATAGGACAGCCAGGGTTACATTTCAACCAAACTGGCAACCCAGTTTGTGGCGCGTCAGTGAGTGAAGTAAAACATGGACTGGGTTACAGCAGAGACTGGATCATTTACTCCCTCTACTAATGTACTACTATACTTTACCTGCCTGTTAATTGTCTTATTCAGTGGGTTGAGTGCGTTGCTATTTTAATACATCATTTAAATGTTATGTTTTTTTTTTGTTTTTTTTTACTTTGCTGAAGTATGGAGTTCCTTAGTAAGTAATTATTAAAAGATTATTGGTAATTAGTTGAATTTCACCTCCAGTTTTTCCTCTCGTGTGTAGGCTTACGCCAGGAGCCACGGGTTATAGGCGATTTCACACACCAGAAATTGAAAGAAGAGATCTTAATTTTCAGTGTTTCAATTTAAAACAATGTTTTGTTTTGTTTTTCCAGGTTTGAGTTAGTGATATAAAAATGTAGTATATGTTTCAAAATGCAATTTTGTAGGCCTAAAGCATACACCGACCTGAATTACCTTTATTTTAGAGAGAGTGGAAGCAGAAATTCAGGTCACTTCAGGTCATGTGGCACCAGAATCTGTTATCCCAGTTTAGGTTGCCAGAATGCCCAGTGACACCAAAAGATTAAGACATTTTTACTCCAAAAAAAGAGTAGGCTACCACTAATTCTATTAAAAGTTGACATGGCTACGAGGAACTGTTAATCTGAACTATTTAAAAAATGACTTTGTCTTTTTTGTACACGGTATGTTCTGTTTTTTTTCTGTTAAGACAAATACAAACAGTGGTGATGACCTCTTCCAGTAAACTGACCTCCCCTCCTTTTATTTAACTCCAAAGGTCCTTGCAGACACACTTTTAAAAGACAGAGCCCTTTATTAAAAATACAATATATGTTAACCTCTTACCTAAACACAAAACAAACCGGACAAGTTATACTGCCACTATGGTGAGTTTTAAAATGGTTGTGTTATGAAATGTTTGTTTTACTGTTGCTGTTTTTGTGTTTTGACAGGATAAAGTAGTGTAAACGAGAGTTGTTATAAAATGTGATGTGACTAGTGAATAAAAGTGATAATCATTAGTTTTGACTCATTTTATGGCATGGACCTCAGGTCATGGTTGTCAAAACACTTTAATGAATGATTCACCTGTGTCTTAGAGATATGTTAAGCTGTTTAACTATCCAAGGTGTTTCCCTGCTTTTTGTCAAAAGCTTAATTAGCATCCTCAACCAAAGCATTGAACAAACTGGAAATCTGACCTGATGAAAAAGGCAAGATGAAAAGTTAAACATTTTGCCAAAGACTGTAGAATTTTCTCATTTCATGGCCTAAAATGAAAAGATCCTCAATTCTCTCTGTCTTTCGAGAATGAAATCATCGTGTTTTATGTAATGTGCCAAATAAAACAGGTAAAGTGATAATCAGTCCTTAGATGACCTACAGTGGCTCGTCTGCTTCTAATACAAACATGACTTTGCCGTGATTTACTGGAAGTTACAGGCAGGACAGATCACTGATCTCTCTTGTTTAATTCCAAAGGTTTCTACACTCAGACAGCCTTTCCCTTATAAATACAGTCTATTTTACGTCCTTACCTGACCAACAT
The DNA here is from genome assembly GCA_002120245.1 of Maccullochella peelii. Taxonomy (NCBI): domain Eukaryota; kingdom Metazoa; phylum Chordata; class Actinopteri; order Centrarchiformes; family Percichthyidae; genus Maccullochella; species Maccullochella peelii. The sequence continues at coordinate 1,888 of LKNJ01003145.1, read as the reverse complement.
TCAAATCTGACAAGTCTGATATCACCATGGTGAGTTTTTATTGCTGTCACTTCAATAATTTGGGGCTACAGTTGTTGGTAGCTGTGTATTTTTAGGCAAGGGGCTATTTAAAATGATTGCGCAAATTGAGTTTTGTTCCAAAACAACAGAGACGTTAATTGTTTCATATTGGTGTATTTTTTAACTATGAACTTTTCATGAACAATGTGGGCTTGTTAATTTTACAGATTTATAGAAGTGAAGGCCTTTCTTCAAATTCCAGTGGATTGAATGCGTCTGACTGTGTGCACATATTAAAGGATTACTCATTCTACCTAACCATTTAGAAGAAATGTTCATTTACAATTTCAGTACACATTTGAATACAGAGAGTTTTCATCCATTTTGACCGCACACAACAAGAGTTTGGTTTAAATGTTGATTCCTAGTTGAAATTTCCTTGATTTTACTCTCATAAAACATGAATAAAATGTGACAACGAACAGCAAGTCTGGCTCTGTTCAAAGGTAATAACACCCACCTGTTACTTGGCGGGGAGCAGTGACTCCAGGAACTCACTGCACCCAACCAAGAAACAGTCCAGCATACAATTATAGTATAGTTTACTACCCCATCTCTTATATCCGAATCGTGTTAGATCATGATGAATAGTATTGTTTTAAGATAGACTTGAAAAACTGTGATGTTCTTTGTTTCTGTGAAGAAATATTTGGCTCTGGCTTTGCTGCTGTGTGCTCTGCCATCACTGTCAAATGCTCAATGTCTCGTCAAGCCCGTGAGACCAGGTAAATAAAAAATCACACACACACACATGCAAAGAAATATATGTACACACACACGAGCCGTCTTCATCATAGTAATATCAAAAACTCCCAATATACCACATCATGATTAAAATCATTTACCAGCTCCTTTCCACCCACAGACATGACCCATTGTCAGGACCATGTGGATAAAACATGGCATGCAGTAGGATCTGAATGGAGAAACAGTGAATGTTTTGACTGTACTTGCAGTAGCTGTTGCAGTGCGTAAGTACACAGATCACAACATTTTCATTTTTAAATGGGAAGAAAATGTTTCTCTGTATTTACATATTCTACTGTTAACTGTGTGTTTACTGTGTGNTTGCAGATATTCAACCCCCAGGCAGTTCCCTGACGACTGTGTGAAAGTGTTTGACCGGAATGCATGTAAATACATAGTGCACAAGAGGGACGACCCATCTGTAGAATGTGACATTTATAGTGCAGTAGGAAAGTGATGGAGTGGACTGATGGTCTGAAGTATTTTCTTCTGTTGTTGTTGTTGAACTGGGGAGATAGAGAGAGACACTGGCTGTTTTGGTGGTTGGGACACACGACCAAGAAGGAAACACAGCTGAAAATAAAACACTGCTACACATGAAATTTCAAATGAATAAATAAATAAATCATACATTTCCTCAGGATTTACTCCTTTTTGCATAACTCTTTGTTTGTATGAGAAAGAAGAGGATTTCTGGTTACTCATCACAAGAAGTAAATGGCTAAATAAAATGACTTGGGCTTCATTTGCTTTTACAGAAAGTCTCCATTAAGAACAGAAGTTGTGGAGTTTAAAAGATGTGGGCATAAGGAGGCAGGGGCGGTCTAACAAAAGACACTATTGAGTTGCATTATGGGAAATGTAGGATCCAGTGCTTTTGGAGCTTGACCTGTACTTGAGACTCAAAGAAATCACGTGAGCTTGCTAACATGTGCTAATTTGTATCCTCAAACCAAAGCATTGGACAAACTGGAAGTTTTAAAGTAATAAGTTAATGATTTTGCCAAAGACTGTAGAATTTTCTCATTTCATGGCATCAAACCTAAAATGAAAAGATCCTCAATTCTCTCTGTCTTTCGAG
>LKNJ01003144.1:75654-97905 GCA_002120245.1 Maccullochella peelii | reverse complement strand
TCCCTCATCTTTTTAAGTGGGAGAACTTGCACAATTGGTGGCTGACTAAATACTTTTTTGCCCCACTGTATGTGAATAAGCTTGACCTCGAAAACAGCAGGTCCACTTACTTACTTTGTTTCCGAAGATTTCAACCACATCTCCTGACCTTCCTCACCGAATGGAGTCGCCCAGTTGTGATGGAGATGGTTTAGTTGTTAACATATGACCTATGTATGGAAATGTGTGCATATGATGTCAGGTATGTGGCGCCCCCAAAAATTCCACCCACATGTAAATATTGGAACCATTAAAGCCATTTCTTTATGGAGCTGCGGTGTCGGGGGGTCAAACACAAAACAGTTGACACGAAGTTATTGCCTAAAATATCATTGTATGCTGTAGTATTAAGATTTATCTTTGTAGGACCTAAGGAGTCTAACCCAAACCATGCAAAGCAGGGGTGTCCATATACCTTTGGCCATATAGTGTAAATGTCATGGTGTCTTGAAACTTCTAATTAAGTTTGTAACAAAAATATTCCTCTCCAGAGTCACACATAGGCAGTTGGTATCGTATTTCTCGCGTCATACAGCCATATACACAGACATACAGCGATCCGGCCAAGCTTGGCCGCCGGCCTGGTGAGGCCTTTTTACGCTGCTGCTGAAATAACACCTTCTCAAGGAGGCAGACACTCTGGATGTGAGCCAGAGCCGCCTGCACTCCATCTTAAACTGGTTTCACTGCTCTCAACTGACTGTATACGGGGCAGAGGGGCAACTGCGACTGTGGGAAATCAAACAAAGTCTCAGACCTGTAGCTCCAGACCCCGTCCCAGACAGGAAGCCTATTTATTTTTATTTCCTCCTTTGTAACTGCGCTCCAAAATTCTCATTTAAATTGATCATTTTAATAAGCAGCTCAGCAGCCTGGTGGTGAAAGAAGAAGTGAGACATTGGACTTCAAGTGCAAGACTTTAGTGGACTTAAAGCGTCCCCCCTGCTGAAGTGTCCTTGAGCAACTCATTACTCCCTTTCAGCTGTAGGTCCACTGTTCTGGTGCTGAACTCTGACCTTTCAGCAGAGGAGGGAGATGAAAACAGACTGTTTCCCATAGTGCTGAAACAATTAATTTAATCATGTTAAAACCATTTGGATAATTAATTGTTTAATGGCCCTTTTAGACCAAATAGTTCCTGGAACTATGGAACCACAGGAACTAAACTAGGAACTAGGAGCCCCCTTTGTGTTCCTGTTTGCATTTCCACCACACCTGTGGAGCTGTGAAGAAAAGGCAAATTAATCCGTTAGTCATTTTTAAAAATGATAGTGGCAAAAACTCCTGTAACTCCTTCCTGTAAATGTCCACCACTGACGGGCCTTCTAGCTTTCAGATGAAGTGAAATATTTAGTGCATATGCAGACCTCTCTGGATGTCACCGTGAGATGTCACAACAGCCACCCAAACTTAACTAGACTTTACAACTGCAGGCACCAACATGGCTGCCTCTGTGTCTTCCTTTGTGACCTGATCTGTCATTCACATACCGAGGGATTAGATCTTTTAAGATATGACACTTTTGATCTCCAAACAGCTCCATAAAACTGTCCTCCAGGTGCTTTCACATCTGCTTCTTGTCTCAGTTTGTAGGTTAATGTATGGAGCTCTGCGTTATTGTGATAAAGAGGCCGTCATGGTCGACGAGGTCAAACCATATCAAATTGTCATGTAAGGCTGTATCCGAGTTCGACTATTCGTTCATTTTTTTTCTTTCATGCAACACTTTATTGAACTGCCAGTTTTTTGAACGGGGTTCGGCAGGACGATCAGGGTGACAGTTCACATAATATAGTAAACAAGCCTAATTAGCCCTCCGAGATAATGCGTGCTAACTACGCTAACGGCGGATCGGAAATGTGCAATGAATGTTTGTGTCTCTCTAAGTTTTCGTAAGGTAATAAAATCCTACAGCCAAATAAGACAGGAGCATAAAAATGTGCAAGTAGAAAAACGATATCAGACACAAATTAATTTTGTATATCTTAAAACATGTCTGGAGGAGATCTTTGAGGTCCACTCTTTAGCTTTTTCTTGAGCTTTCAACCACAGGTCACAGTCTTCGTCAGTGAAAGGGATTTGCTCAGTTGTTATGGGGTTGCTCCAGTTGTCATCACGTGACCTGAGGACTTCGGTCAGGTGGTTCGTGATTCCGTTACGCGAGTCCTCATTCGCCGATGATGAAGACTGTGAAATGTGGTTTAAAAACTACAGAGAAAGCTGGTAAGTGCACCTTGACATAAGATTATTTTGTCAGACAATGTCGAAGTGTGTTCACTCGGGTACAAAGTGTGTGTAGGTTCAGATGCAGCTCGTGACCTTTGCTGTCACCTGACCTCTGAATGTCACTGTGCAATAAAGCAGAAACTTTATTAAGATAATGTTAAAAGCCGTCACTCCTCCTCTCCTGTATGGGATGTGTCTACATTTCAACCTGACTACATGCTTACAGTAAATCTCTGCAGTAACACGGGAACCTTCACTCATGAGAGGTCATGTCTTGGTTCGGCCGAGGAAATATTTCAAAATCCAGTAAAATGGGTTTAATTCTGAGATGCTCCCCTGACACTAATCCCTCCGCGTCCCACTGGGTCGTGGTTCCCCGCTGCTGAAGTGGTCAATTAAAACCAGGAACGAGGTTTCTGGATCCGAACCTGGTTTGATTTATCTTCACTGACAAGGTGTCACTCTGCTGCAGAAAGACGAAAGTACTGCTACTGAATCTGTGTGCGTTTTACCTTTTTATATCAAACGTAATTCAGAGTCTTTTTAGGTTAAAATTTAGGTCAACGTTTCTCTCTAGTTTGTGCAAAGTTTGATCCTTTATTCTTTATTTGGACCCCATTTTTACTGCCACAAAGCGATTGTCTGGGCCCAAACATTATTCAGTTTACGATGATATAAACAAAGAGGAAAGCATCAAACCATCACATTTAAAGAAGCTGTAACCAGAGAATGTTTTGACATTTTTGAAAATAACTGAACTAATGTCACCAATGAAAAAATACAATTTCTACAACAACAAACAAGCGCAAATGAAAATAAAAGTAATGAAAAAAGAGTTTCAAACAACTGGTACGTCTGTGTGGGACTCGTCAGTCTGGCCTGCAGTACAGGGGACAGGTTTCACCTGGACATGATTTGCGTGTTCTCACCTGCACACATTGGGGGGTTTTTTCTGTCCAACCTATCAGAGCGAGCCAGACAATTATACACCTGACAAAAGAAGTGTGCAGTGATTGTGAGGTTGTTTTGTAGTTTGGTTTGTACAGCGGTGTGTTGTAATTTATGATCCACTTGTACCTGAAGGCAGTCATACACATAGCATTGTATGATACACGTACATGCACAGACAGACACACACCTGGCCCACAAAATAACCGTCCAGAAAAATCACCTGGCCTACAAAAGGCTGTAATAATTTAGTGGAAACACCCTCAGGAAGGAAGCCATTTTTCTTTTTCCATGGCCTTGATGCCTTTAAAGGCAGGTGTTTGGTCATACATGTTAGTGTGCTGTGTTGGTGTCTGATTTAGTTGGAGAACATTTGGTATTCAGAGCTAATTGCATGTTTAATGTGTGTAGATGTTTTTTAATTCCCTCCTAATTTCTTCGGAGGTTTGCATGAAAACTGAGATCTGAACCTTTTAAAACTGTTAAAACCCATTCCATCCCGATCCAATGTTATATTTAGATCATATTATAGGTATAACTTTGACTTTTCTGCATTATTGGTCAGATGAACATGGCTGGTAAACTTCAAACTGAACTTGACGGTTCAAGCAAACACAGTTCAGAACAGAACCATGTACAGGTATGATCAGGGGTCAAACAAGGTCGGAGTGTTCCCACTACGAAGAAGCCTTCTCTGCCTTCTCTCTGACAAGCAAATCATGGAAAAAGATGTCGTCTGCACTGGGAATATCCCACTGCATTAAAGGGGAACTTTTTAAACCTGGGCCCTACTTTTATTAATTTTGGGGTCGAAATGACTAATAGGTACCAAAAGTTTTGGAATTGGTCTAGTAGATCTCCTCAGCCGGCATCCATGAACGGGCTGCAACGTAATCCTTTGGGGCAACTGCGCCCGTGAAAAGTCCGTCCACTAAAAGTGATTGTTTTTCTAAGTGTCTGACAACATTATGGAAAGGATCCCTACAGAGACAGACCGTTTGTTAAAGAGTAAAGATCCTTTATGTTTAACCAGAAAACAGAAAGTCTCGCTCAAGGAAAAGAGGTTGAGTTGTTGCTGGAAGACGAAAGGATCTCACTTACTTGTGTTACTTACTTAAAACAAGCACTTTTAGTGGACATACTTTTCTCGGGCGCAGTTGCTTGCAAGGATTACGTTGCAGCCCGTTTGCGGATGCCAGTGGAGGCGATCTACTGGACCAGTTCCAAAGCTCATTTACTATTTGTCATTTACACCCCAAAATTTGTAAAAATAGAGCCCAGGTTTAAAAATCCCAAAGTTTCCATTTAACTACCACTGCTGAAGTGCTTTTGAGCAAGGCCTTCAACCCTCAGTGTAGCTGCTCTATGACCCACAGCTAAAGACTGGTTTTAATGACCAGAATATTAAGCTGGACCCTGCTGAAGAAGCCAACTGTCATTGGAAAATAAATAGATTTTCACTGCCAGAACGTAAAAAATGTATATCTTTGAAAGGACATCAGTTATTGTCTCAGATACATGCAGTTCTGTTTCTGATCAGATCTGGGAGAGGGGTAGGAGGAGGGTTATCTGATCCTAGACTTTGTTGACAGCAGCTTCCTGGAAACCCCCGTCCACACACACACACACACACACACACACACACACACAGTACAACACAACACAACACAACACAAGTGCAGGCTAGGCTCAACCCGAAAAACCAAACATCCATTTCCAGTAATTAGCCCCTTCTCATGCAATCCTGTTACCTTGTGAGAGTGCAGGTCTTCTCTTCTAAAGGCCCCTCAGAGTACTCAGTGGTACATCAGACTCTAGCCGTTAGGAAAAGTTGGGTCATTATCTGATTTAATGAGCTGATTGATTTTTCTACGCAGCATGGAGCCAAAAAGGCAATCTGAGCATCTCCTCTCTTCAGACATCACAGTTTCTCTCCTGATTCCCGGAGTCCATTAAGAGTTATTGCAATTTTAATGATCAAGATGACTTTTGGAGTCACATACAGTATTTATGTCCTGTTGTTTGTTTGGCTGTAGGGGAGCAAGGCAGCAACAAAGTGTGGGTTCGGAGTTCCTCTCCCAGCTGTGGAAGTAACTCAATATCTGTATAGTTTTGACATCCTGTAGCTTTACTTTAGTATTTCCATTTTCTGAGACTTTTAGCTCTTCCACATGTATCCCACAGCCATGGCTACTGGTTTCTTTTGTAGATTCACAGTTTACACTGAACATGAGATGTATATTATTGTCTGGTGAAAGTTCTCTCTCTCCAAAATGTCAACTTTTCAGGATCTTGGACAAACAGCCATATGTGGTGACACAATGATGTTGGAACATCATCCAAACATTGAGATTAGAAGCTCATTCTCAACCTTGGAAACATTAGTTGATTAAACAGCCTTCATTTAGTTGGGTTTTTTTGTCAGTTTATCTACAAAGTTAGAGATTTTTGTCCTTCATTCCATCATTATTACACTCAAACCCAACAAACCCTCACCCAACAGTCAAACTAAACTCTACTCTTTATTTTCCATGCTTTTAGTTTGGACACGTGATGCTTGCTTACTTTTAGTAAAATGCAGGACAAGTATTTTTTCCATTTTGGTAGTGACGGTTTCAACTTTTATTTCTTCCACCACTGACCATTCTCCGTCTAGGACACAATCATTCATTTCCGTCCTTGAAATACCTTAACTGGTGACTAATGTGGATAAACTCATCTATCAAAAGCCACGTTATGTTATTTCGAAACTGAAGTTCTTTTCCTATGGTGAGTAAGAAATGATGATGCTTTATCAGTAAGTGAGCAGTTGAATGAGCCAATAGACTTGCTTCAGTTCACTTGAACAAAACCTCCATTGAATGAGCAACATCTCTTTGTAAAGAGCTCACTGCAGCCTCATGTTCTCTCACAGCTCTCCCCTCCCTCCCCACCACTGTCAGTCTATCTAGTCTGTGGGCGCTTCATTTTGACAACAAGGTTTGAAGTTGGAGGGTTAAAGAGAGCGAGGTAGGTGGCGCTCAGTCTCTCCAGAACATTGTTTCCTGACCGCTGTGAATATACAAAGCGATTCAGACAGAGGATGCAGAGTTGGCCTGCGAGTTGTGGCATCTCATGTACAGAGACAACTCCTGACGAACTGCTTTTGAGCAAGAGCATAGACTTCTTCTACCTGCTCGGGAACTGTTTAGGTTAAGAGGGAAACTCCCCAGCGAGTGCTGGTGTGATTGCAGTCAGAAAACATGATCTAGGCTAGAACTGGGCTAACTTTGGTTTGAAAAAGGAAAGTTTTGGTGGATGTGTAGACTACAAACAACTGTTGTTTTAATAGCATTTCAATGACTGTATTTCAAAGTAAAATGCTCCTTCGTACCCAGTGGAATATAGTCAGTTGTGTCTAAGTAACTGCTGTTTGAACCTCGACGTGGATGAGAAGTCCTAGAGGTACATCTACACTGTTGATGAGGAACCTGTGATACGGTCAAAAGCTCCAGAATGGCCACTAAATAGACCTTGATGTGAGATTGTTTTGTCACTTAAATGTAACAAGAAAAATACAATCAAGTTTAAATCAAATCAGTGCTCACTGGGATCCTCGACAGACTTCCTGTGCCAAGTGAAGTACAAAGAAACAGAATGTGGTAGTTTTGGTGCACTTTTTCGGTCTGGCTTACAACGCCGCTGTTTATTAGTCATCATTCAGCCATCATCTGGCCTGTAGTCCTCCCGTTCTGGTGTGAAGGAATGTTGACGGATGAATAAACAGTTTGTTTTTGTTGGGTTGCTGGTTTAAACTCTGACTGCCTTCAGCTTGACTCAGTTTGAAATGATTCCTTAACCAAAAATGTATCATCTTAATATTGAGCCGCATTTTGAAAATCCTAGTCTTAGTTACATTAAGACACTAGAGTCTTTTTCTTACCTGTTTCTTCTTGTTGGTCGTAGATTTAATTCAATTTCTTGATAGTTTCTTGATGAAGGTTGCGTCCCCAGTGTCAACATGCCCTTGAGCAAGACTCAAGACCTGTTTTAGTAGCAGTAGAAATTACTTCTGACCTCTCTTTTGAAATGTATACCATTATGTGCATCCCAGGGGACAATTTCCTCATTACACTGTGTGAAACATAGTGTTTTAAACACACTTTGGGTTGGTTGTGATTAAATAGACCCTTCCAGTTTGTTTACACATGCACTGCAGAGTAATTCAACCCTCGCCTCGCCACTTAACCCAGTTCTTCAGTGGGCCAAGCCACCAGAATTATTAGATTGTCTTTGCGAGTGCACTCAGTGACTTGACACTTTTCCAAAAAAGCCATAAAGTCATTAGAGGAGGTTAAAAGCTCTGAGGGTTGAAGCATGTCCCAGGGTCAGGATCAGGATCCTTTCTCACACTAAACTGAGCAAACGGCCTGAGATTGAATATACTAGGTTATCGGTTCAGTGGGTCAAGCTGCTTCAAAGGGATTTTATACCTGAAGATCAAGGCTCGATTCCTAAACTCGGATCTGTCCGAGATAGAGGTAATTCAGAAATTACAGGCAGAATGTGAAAACGGAGGTCAATGAGGACTGAACGAGATAAGAGGAAAATCTCATTTTGATTAAATATAGGAAGTGGTGCTGAAAGACTAGAAACTCCAAATAAAGAAAAGTTGTTTAAAGTATTGTTATCCGCTTAGCTGATGATGTTTCCTGCAGGGCCTAGCAGCAACTTGACATTGAATTGAGTCTGGCGTGCTCACTCAGCCATGAGTAAAGTCAGATTTGGGGTTTGATTTAATGAAAATCTTAAGGATTATAACTTTAAGAACCAGAATTGAAATAATACCCACTTGCCCCACCTCTAAACGGCTGCAGATATATTTTCAGCTGCTGTAATCTGTGCAGCCACACAGTGTGTTTTTCAGGGTAAAACTGCCCCTTTTTTTGGTACAACAAGACGTCTGTTGTTTGGCCCAGAAGGAAGGCAGAAATGGGAAGACAGTATTTATATTCGGCCCGTTCCCTCCGCTACGAGTCTGCAAAAACCGACGCCAGGCGACCACAGCTGGGCAACACATGGCAGCTCTGGCCTCAGCTGCCAGCCCGTAACACACACACACACACACACACACACACACACACACTGGTACACACAATATCCTCCAAGTACACCTCCTCAAAGCTCACTCTATGTAACTGTATGTGCCCACACTTTTTTTTTTTGTTTTTTGTTTTTTTAACGCCTCTTGCTTTCACACACTTGTACAATGTCTTAAACCTGCATTAACATTCTCTCATGCACACACACACACACACACACACACACACACACACACACATACACACACCGAGCAGAAGAAAGTAGGTCAGGTGGGCTTTAGCGAGCAGTGTTTGGTCATCCTACCCCTTTATGAGTCTAAGTGGTCTTTAGTGGTGGAGACCGGTCCAAGCCCAGTTAGTTCAGCATCAGGTCATCATTGATCCTGAGCTGCAGATCTGCAGAAACTTCAAGAGTCTCTGCAAACTTCAGTTTCTTCTTCTGGATTCAGAATCCCCCTCTTCATGTGAGTTTGATTTGGCTTGTTTGCTTCAGACAGCGGCGGAGACGAAAAGCTTTTCATGCCCGAGTGTGGTGACTAATGAGTCACAGACTGGAGATTTGCTTAATCAGAAACTAGTTTTAATGCATGCAGTTTGGCTTTTTTGTGACTTTTTGATCATGTCTTGATTTTTACACAGGTTCAAATCCCTTATCACCCCTATTTTTTTTAAACTTTTCTACCCTTTAATAAAAAATAATGCAGACAGCCCAGCATTAATCTTCCTTTGATTAATAGCTCTCGGACAGGAAAATAACTTGGCTTTATTTAATAAAGAGCAGGATTTCCTGTGGTCTGGCTTCATGGAAAGTATAATCTGTGTGGTTACAAGCAGAAGTGGACAATACATACAGACAGGTGATATTCAGAGTTTGTAATGGGATAAGCACAGTAATGGTGGTGCAGTCGCTCCTTGTGTTGAGGTGCTCAGTGGGAGGGGCCGAGGGCAGAAATCCCAGGTTCACTTACACACCAAAAATCCAATCAATTATTTCTTGATTCGACTCTGATCTGTCCACAAAGTTTCGTTGCAACACAACCGCTGGTTTTATGAGGACAGGCAGTAGTAGAAGTGAAAGTGTCCCCTCCAAAAGGGGAAATAAAAGACGTCCCTGTCTGTCCCTTTTGAAACAAAAAATAACCAGTCCCACTCGTGGTTCATTTTAGGCCACGCAGGCCCCCCCAAAATACCAGACAAAACCCTGTTGCCTTTTTCTGTGGATGTTGCGTGTTTGACTCAGTGAGGAGAAAACAAGGAAGCTGCCCAGCAAGCATAACTGAGATTACAGTCTGGGCTTGTGGGATTCACTGTCGCTTTGTTCTGTAAACCAAAAACAGCTTGAAAGCACGTCCTCATTCAAAAAAACAAATGAACAAAGAGTTTATTTTTACTTTTAGTCATAGTCAGGGTTGGTCGACTGCGCTCTGCTGCTACTTTCTCACCTGCAAGCTGCCCTGACTAACAGCTCCATGGGACTAGTTGAGGACTGTAGAAACTCACAAACCACATCAAACGTCGGTTTTTGCGGTGGACAATATAGTTTTATCAGTCCTTTTCTTTATCTGGATCATCCCGCCACATGTTTTAGGATCCACATCTGGACACGTCTGTGCCCCGGGCTAACTGATATGAAAATGAACCAAAATGGCCGCCGCCTGGATGAAAGTATTCCACCTGAAAAGCAGGAAGGCGGTCGACAAAGACATGAGTCTAGACAGGAAAAGCAAGTTAGAATTTCTTCACTTCAAAGTGGTTTGTTTTCAAAGGGCTTCTTCAAATCTCCTTTGGACACGTTCATCTTGCATGCACAGGATCGGCATGTTTATGTCCTAGTTAAGAGTTAAAAGTGTCTCAGAGCTCAAGATTCTTTTCCTTTTTTTAGCGCTTTGTTGTTTCATGTGGTTGTCTCGAAATGGGAAGCCAAAAGCAACTTCTCTGTCGCCTCTAGCTGGGCCAGCGACCAGGTGCTGGCACTAATGTTGAAATAACGAGCCAATTCAAAGAAAACGAAGGGCTCTTTAGCCTAAGAAAAAGTGATGTGCAGAATGTGCAAAAGGTCACAGTGTGCAGGAGTCTGGACTGCACTGAGAGTCGTGAACTTGAAACTGTTTTTGCAATCTAATATTCACAGTTTGGTGGATGCATTCAACCTCAATGGGTGGAGCCAAAAAAGAACACTTTTAGGGTGCAGGTTAGTTAGCAAATGCAGCAATGAATGTGCACATACTTGGCGTTCTTTGCTCTCCTCCTTGTGGCAGTCGGCATTGCTCTCCAACACTGTAAAGTTCACTGTGGACAAATCTACAGAAACGCCTGTTTTCTCCATCAGCCTCTGCTCACGACCAGACTCACCCACCTCTCTCAAATATTCAGGGGGAGTCGTTACATTCCAACATTTCCATTTCTGACCTTACAGGGACACACCAGACATTTTCACATTTGTTTTCTCTTTATGAATTGATTCATTGCACATTGTTAGTTTAATTATTTTCAGCGTGTAATTACACAGGGCGGTTTGCTAAGCCTGCATGCTCTTTGCAGCACTGGTCTGCTCCATATTCATATATTTATTCACATGCTGTTTATTCACACGCTCGAAGCCTCCCAGTATAACGCGAGTCTTCTGTTGTTGGTGACTGAGCTGCTTCCTTTCTGGAGCAGTTAAAATGGTGGCAGACTGTGTTGCCTTTGCCGCGTTTCTTGCCTGACATCGGATCCCTTTTATGATCCATGACTTACTGCTCTTCATTAAATTAGAGAAAACAAATCTTTCTGATCCACATTAGAAAGAACATCCAGCTGCCCACTACTCTTTAAACTGTCTAAACCATTCTTTATACCCCTTGTAGTATAATAATAATAATAATAATATATATTTATATGTGTATGGGTGTATATATATTGTTAGCGAGCATTGAAATTGCCTTTAAACATATTTAGGCCCCATCAAATATAAGGATTTCCTGCTCTTGTGACAACAAAGTAAAAAAGAGAGCAATTTCATGTCATCAGGTCTTTACCCATTTCAAAAGTGCTTGATTCTGTCTTTGTGCTGCAGTTTATTTCCAACACTGAAGAGTGAATACATGGCTAAGCCTCATTATCATTCCACGGTGTCATCGGCGTACAGCATGAATCAGGAATCGGTTACCCGAGCGAGTTACCAGAACGACATAATGAGAGCTGCTGAATAGTTAACGAGACACAGTGACTCAGACTCATCTCAAACAAACGTTCGCTGTCATCAGGAGTTCATAGCGCTGATAAATAAATATTTCACGGTTTGTTTGTTGATGGAAAGCTGAAGGAGGGTGAATGTTTGCTCAGCGGTCCTCGTGTCCACAGGAGAATAACGTGAAAAACAGGCATTATCATATGGAGTCTGGAGTGTCAGTTTATTCATAGTTTTGTTATTTTCACTGTATTATTTAGTTTTATTGTGACACATTTTACAAAAGGCTCTATTTGTTATGTATTGGTGTGTGTGGGTTCAGAGGTCAACAACTGGCCAGTCAGAGCTTCTGCTGCTGCTCTCTGGGTTGGACTCTGATTAGATTTTCGGTGGCATATGGTTTATACGTCTATGAGTTAAAGAGAGCTGTCTTTAAATTAAAGGGATCACAAAATGTAAACTGTAAAATGTTAAAGGAGGAGACAAATAAAATGTAAGATGGAATGTAAGTCATCCATAATAGCTTTTTTTACAACATATAAATGTATGAATTAATTATATTTATATGTCCATAATCATTCTGGTGGCACACTCCAGTCTCCATATTATACAACTTTTCACCAATCCTGAAATCTTTGTAACTCTTTAGCAGTTATTCATCTTCTGTTATTTGGATGATGTGTTTTGTAAAGTTGCTGTTTCTAGTGATAAAGACGTTAATCTGCCTTCACTTCCCTTGCTGCTGATAATATTATAAATGGATGAGAAGTAAAATAGTGACAGCTGGTTGAAATGTGATTGAAGGATCATGGCTTGACTGTGCTGGATAACAGTTTTAGGGCGTTTTCACCTCTATAGTTGGTTTGCTCTGGTCCGAGTCAGTTGAGCGTTTCCCCCTCGGTTCGGTTTCTTTTCACACAGAGAAAAATCCAAGCAAACTAAAATGCATCACTACAAACCAGGTGAGGACGTTCGCTCCTCTTATTGGTCAGATGTGTCTGGGGCGAGAGCAAGAAAGTAAATACAGGAAGAAGGTCCTGTGTTCTGGACTAGTGCAGGTTTCTGTGAGAGAAACATTGCTGCTTCGTTCTCCGGCTGGCTGCTGCTGCTAGAAACAGTTGCTGCTCTGCTGCATCCCAGAATGCAAAGCACACCTGGCTACAGGAGCCGTTTAGCTCAAACTTGGAGGTGGAGTACGCCTGGTAGTTGGGTCAGATTGAGGTCGGACCACGTTCCCACCACAAACAAACTGCTCCAGAGTTCGCTTGGAACTGGACCGAGACCACCTCCTCTAATGGGTTTCGGCACGATTGTTCTGGTCTGCACCCGAGTGCGATTACTGTGTTCGCACCGGCCCAAACGAACCGCACTAACTGGCCAAACGCACCAGGGTTCGTTCAAACAGGTTAGGTGTGAAAACGCCCTAACATTAAGGGCCGATTATAATGTCATACAAGCTGTAACATGCTGTGGACTGATGAGACAGGCAGTTTTCATTGTGATTGCTGTTGTTATTAGTCAAAAGTATTTCAAACAATCCACAATCCCAATAGCAACCATCAGGCAAACATCAGAAAATCATTTGAAATCGTACAATTCAAGTTATATTGTTGTCTTGAGAGGTAATAGATTTATTGGTCATACAAACAATTTTTAGACGTTCACAATATTCTTGTGTGTTTATGATTCCTTATAATGCTCCTAACAAAACATATAAAGTTGGTCTTGATGATAACATTTTTTGCAGTCTCATCACAGTCAGGAGGTATAAACCACCATAACACCAACTTTTTTAGACTGAAGTGTCTCTGGGGGTTCCCTGGTCCTGGTCCTGGTCCTAGTCACGGTCACGTCACGTCAAGGTCAGAGTCTGCTGGCCCATCAGCGGCTGCAGGACGGTGAAACCTCACGCGCCCTGTTGAGTCAGCCAGGTTTCACCACTAAACCCTACAGATCCTTCCAGAAAGACTTCAGTCAGACATGTTCAATGATGTGTTACTGACAATGTTGGATAACTGACAGTAGTATAGGAAGGAAGGATAAACAAACCAGATATTCAGTCACTGTGAAATTCCTTAAACGCAACATGTCGGTGAGTTGTGAGTTGGCAGGAGGTGTGACTGTCAGACTTGAAGTGAGATGAGAAAGTAAACGTTCCAGAAGTGTGATAAAGACGGCGCTGGGCCGAAAGAAGACTGCTGTTAGAGCAGGTACACACTGCAGGGATCAGCCGTGGCACTGACGGTAATGTCCCATGTGCTTCTGGTTAGCGTCTAATGAAGAAACGTTTATCTTGACATGTCACCTAGACTCAGGTGAAATGCAAAAAGCTGACAAATCTTTAAAAAACCTGCAAATGACACCTATTTTCAATGCAAATCTTTATTTGAGTAAACTGAATCTGCACTAAAGGTTTATCTATTTCTCTCAACTTGCATACAATATTTTTCATTTGATGTTTTACAATTCCACCAACAACACATTCAGTTTTTCTCACTAGAGGCCGGATAAGTGTGTGTCCAATAACTGATGAGTATCAGCCTGACTTCAGCTGGGTGTCTGACCTGCAGCGCTGCAGTGCATCTGTTCTCCCACATCAGCTGATTGCGCCTGATTGGGCCTGACTTTCCCCAACATTTTCTTCTTTCCATTGCGACATGCGGCTCTGATTAATTACTGAGAAGCGAACGTACGATGTGATCAGTCAGTCACCTGCTGAGCTGAATCAAACTGATCCTGACGCGGCTCTTCTCTTTATCAATGGAGTTACTAGATGATGGTTTAAACACTTGCTGCCTCACTCATTAAAAAGGTGAACTTTGCTGTGTGATGTAGGAGCTCCGCTTGTTTTCCTGGAAGCTTAATGAGTCTAATATTATTAGATTTCATAGAAACTGCTCCAGACTTTAACGAAGGTGCTCTTGGTGGGCCGCCGCCTTCGTGCTTTGACGTGCTTGTGATTAACAGAGAGTAGTAAAGAGAAATGTTTTATTTTTGGCAAGTCATTCAGAAGTATATTAATGATGCCTCATAAATTCACCTCATAAATCATGGCTCTACCCTTCATGATAGCACATTAGCCGCTTATAATAGTAAAAAGCATCGGTATTGATGTTGGTGATTCTGGCATTGGTAAAAATTGGTTTTGAATAGGGCTTGTAATGTAGTTACTTGCTCCATTTTTATTTATTAGTATTCTGGAAAGGTCAAGAGGTCAAGCTGATGGTGAATTTTAAATGCACCCTTTCCTGGACCACAAGGCAAACTACTTCGAACGGTCTTTTGCCCTTATAGACTGTACATTTTGGATTCATTCATTCAAGAGAAGAGGTCATTACAGTTTGATTATTACATTTCTTTCACACATTCAAATTTTGAATTAAAAGTGCTCTAGTATCGAATGGAAACCAAATTTTGTGGTATTGCCCAACCCTTATTGGGCTGTCTTGCAAATGAAACTGTAGGAATGGTTAAAGAATAGGTCAGACCTCACACTGTAGACTAGAGGTCTTCACGGGACCTCTCGGTTCCTAGTAACTGCTTTTAGACAGTTTCCAAACAGTAAAAGAGGCACACGTATTTCACATGTTAGCATCACGTCCATGAGCTTGTGTGTTTGCTGACGCACAGCATCTCTTGTCACCACAGTGACGACGCTCCTCTGTAGCAGAGCTTTCTGTCTGATTTCTAGTGCTGGGCCTTTTCTTGTTCTCTCACAACTCATGAAACAGTCTGCTTGTGTTTTCCCCCTGATTGTCATCCAACTAAAAGAGGTTCCAAGTCTCTCCCGAGTCAGCTGCAAACTCACACGGATCCGCCCTACAGCTGCTTTCCAGATCCACAACTACATGCCTTTTAATTATCCACAAAGCAGCTGAGGAGGATACTGAGAGCTTCATCTCCCAAAACGTGATGTCTCTGAAGTTTTGAGAACGTAACGTGGGAAAGTGTTGTCCTTCCATTTGTTTAAGGCTTCAGAAAATATGTCTATATGTAATCTGGTTCTTCTGACGCTTTAATTGAACTGCTATCTCTTTAAAAAAGCACCATCCTTTTGAGTCCGTATCACTTCTATCACCTGGTGGACATCACTGACAACAGGGGGACGATCGGCCGATGAGCAGCTGCTTCCTGTGGAGCCTCCAGTCAACACCTCTGCTCCCGCCCACTCTCCTCTGACACCAGGGTGTGCTGAGAGACGTGACCTTTGAACCCTTTGACAATTTCTTTGTTAATAATTCAAACCTACCAGGTGTTATGTGCGTTATTGTGTCTTGTTTGAAAGCTGTGGTTAGATGGTGTTCCATTTGTGCCAAAAATGTGTTGCTGTATGCTCTTGCACTGTGGAACAGCATGTGTTTCTATGGTTTCTTTCTTTTCTTTTCCAATTCCCTGCTGCACAGTGTTGACTTTGTGCTTCATGTGGCCGTCAGTCCACATTAAACAGTAGGTAAGGACCACAGGCAGATACAGTTATGCTCTGAAATCCAAAAACGGTATAGAACAGCACTGTCTGGTGCAAAAGGAATAGACAAAATCAAACCGAAACCTTGTACAAAGATGAAAAAACTACTATAAATAGCTGTGAAATCTGAAAGCTCATCAACATACAGCACTTTTGGCACAAATGAAAGATTATATGGCGGTGCGATTTCATAGACACATGCATAGTTTACCATACAGCATGGCTGTGGACTCTTAGTCTTGTTAATAATTCAGAGTAAATCCTCAACAATTCAAAACTAAAATGCACCAATGGATCATTTTCTGCTTTGGCCAAACGTAACAAGAAATTCCTAAATCCAGTTCAACTAAAATGCAAAAAATGTAGTGAAATAATCTCTAAGTATGCCGTGTTCGTCCTGTTTTAACCTCAGTTGTTTTCAGGAGTGATTAATATTTTTAAAAAGGGTGAATTTGAACAGAAAAAATAAAACTCACTCACTTTCTAAATGTTGACCATCTCTAAGTTGAGTCTGGGCTCTAAATATATTCCGACCACAGAGCTGCTGATGTTGAAGTCATCAGCGGTGAAATAAGGTAAGCAGAGGGAAGCTTGTAAAAAGTTGATCCTGTGGTCAGAGGAAAGGCGCAAAGTTCTGGATGAATTGAAACAGTTTTGTTCATTTCCTTTTTTAAGCTTACAGTTTTTGAGCCCTTTAACTTTTTCTTTTTTTTTAATGTGTTTCCGACTTTGTAGAGAAAATATTTTGGGGATTTAGCTGATGCTCCTGAGTGACACTAGACTTTATGAATGAGTGCAGTCATTTCTACAACAAGGTAAAACGGTGAACTTCACCTACACTCACCATCTTCCCTTCAAGGCAGCTGAATTCACGATTTTCCAAAACACTCTGCGTCCACTTTTGGGAACAAATAGAATGAATGCCTTATGGTGATCTCAGTATGTCTAAAAAATCTGCAGGTTGTAACAGTCGTGTGTAATCTTTGTGATGAAGGCTTTCATATGGACTTCATATGGTGGATCTTTTCTGTACTGGTCTGACATCTGTCCCTCATTTCCGGTCTCATTTTTGGTTTTGGTGTGACCGTTGACACTAAAAGTGTTTGCAGGGAATTAGTGGTAAATGCAGTAACTGAAGCTATTAACTACATTTTCTCTGTGTTTTGAAAGAGACATCTCTGTAATGTGTTATTTTAATTTCACGTTTCCTGCCGTAGTGGGTCAGCTTTCTTGCTGCGGTGACCCACGGCAGCTGAGTAAATGTAGTTCAAACAAATCATTTCAGCAGTCGCCCTTCTTGGTTCTGGTTTCTGAAGTCCTCCAGTTGCATGTCTTCTTTGTACAGTAGATGTTTACAGACAACATTACTATACTTACATGTGGTCCTTCAATCCAGTCTAGTCAGGATGAGTTCAGTTAGAAAGACTGAGTGATCTCTCAAAGAATCTGAGCAGCAACAAGGATTCTGCTGAGAGAACTAATCCCCCCTAACAAACACATATGAACCTTCGATCTCTTTTTGGCGTCATTCCATAATAACCGTTCAGCATATTGTAATTCAAGTGGTCTGAGAGAAAACTAGACTTCTGCCTCTCCCTGCCCATCCTGTAACGGGAGACTTTGGCCAATCACAGGTTATTTCAGAGAGACGGTGCGTTCGTATTGGCTGAGCTACAAATGCAGATGCACGTGCACGTCCCTTCAGATGGTGAAAGCCCGATTCAATGGTGGAAAATCCTGCAACTTGTGAAGAATTTCCAGCACCTCCAGCGGCGTATAGTAAAAGCAACGCGTCCCGGCTCCACACGGAGCTTCGGCTCATTATGTTCGACGCCATGGCGCTCGTATGGATGAGTGGCAAAGAGGCATGATGACAAACAGTGGGGAATAACTTTTGAGGGGGGACGGTGGTGTGTGTGTGGTGTACAGCCTCTCATCCCGCTGCTGGACGGCGTTGCAGCTGCCTCTGAAGCCTGGGGCGCTCTGCTCTGTAGCCGCAAAGCGCTGGAGGGGCGTCTTTGAAAAGACAAATCGCACCGGGAGGGACCGCGGCCTCGGTGAGGCTCACGCCGTGGAGAGCGGGCCCTACGAGGCATGAGGTTTGGCAGGTTCTGCTGCTGTTCAAAGTTGGGGGTTTGGTGGGAGGGCCTTAGCGGAGTGATACGAGGCAGCAGAGAGGGAGGCGGAAGGTTTTGCATAGGTTTTGCCTACCGCAGCTTTATCTATATCAAACACATAAGGAGGAGGTTGGAGTGAGGGAAGGAGCTGCGGCAGCTAACGGCATCGGCATGAGCATATCAGCAGAGTATCAGTGAGAAGTGTCAGGTTATAATAGTCGCACTGTACACCTGCATGAAAATGATTGGACGTTGGACTCGTCAGCTGGTAGCCAAGCAGCTGATGAATGAAATAACCACGATGGCATGGCACCAATGTGATACCGTCAGACGTAGAATGAAGCCAGTAGTCAGCTTATTGCAGCCCATGAAAAACTTATTGACAACATTATTTAAAACGCCAGTCAGCAATTCCTCAAAGTATTGGCTGTTGTGAACTAGTCCATGTGTGTTTTATGGCTGCTGCGCTACATGTTCATGTGATAGCAATTAGTCACAGATCATCAACAGAATGTGTGTGTGTGTGTGCAGACTTACTGCCTTTATGTGTGTGTTTATAGCGGCTTGTGTGTCTTTGTCTGTTGGCGTGTTTTTGAGTGTGATAAACACAGTCCTTCTTTCTCCATCATCATCATCATCAGTCGCCCCAGAACCGGCCTCTGCAGCCGACCAACCACTGACTTCCACTCTCCCACAAAGAATTGAGTCACTCTGTTCATCCTTATAAACACTAGAAAGCCTTGTAAATGCTGAGTGGGGAGTGACAGCTGCCATCCAAAATCTGTTTAAAAACACGTCTTTTAAACTGATTCACTGAGAGGAAGTTTCGGCATCAGAAATGATCCTACGGCATGTTTTAATAAAGAGGGGCTAAAAAACTCACCTTTCTCTGGCTCATGAAAAAAATGCTATTGGCCGGATGTGGCTGCAGAGCTTCTGCCACACACATGGTTTCATTTAACCCCGTGCAAGCTGACAGCCGTGTTTCGCATTCATTTCTCCATCAGAAAAGCTGGAATTTGGTTTTTCTGCTCCTCATTTACAAGCTGAGTGGGTGTGATTGGGCTCTGTTGTTCTGCTGCCACATCAAGGAGCCACAGACAGGAGAGATAATGGCTTCTGGTGTGTTAAATCTTTCCTTTATTGTCATTTTGAAGGGAAGATTTGCCCCCTTTGTGATTTTCATGCTCATGTTGTGAAGTATTTTCTTCACGCTAACATACTGTATTATTTGGATGTCGGGGGTGGTTTGTTTTTGTCTTAGTGGGAGCTCTTTAAAGGCTAACACCAGTAGCGTTGCATGTCTCAGCAACATATTTTATATATTTTACATTACTGCTGACCATTTGCTAAAGCATGCAATATGCTTTTAGATTTTCTTTCTTACAGGCCCCAAAAGCCAACTTGCAGAGGCTTGTCACTTATTTTGTAATATGTGACAGTTGTGTGGCAATGCAGCTGCAAATGAGAACGTGCTCAGGGATGCTCTGCCATCTTTCAAATCTGCACTCTTTCCTTTTCACAGTGTCTTTGTTTGTTTAGTGTTTGCTTTCTGGAGTTGAGAAGCCAGCAGCATAGTTTCAGGAGACAGCTGCCTGTGCTGATGTGCTGCTTGTTGTTGGTTGTGTTGTCCTTGAATGCAGCACCGCGAGACTTTTGAAAATGCTCTCTATACACAATGATGCAGAAAACATAATGTTGATATATCATTTAATTAATTTTGCAAGTTTATGCAAGTTCATATTGCAGTTAATTGACTGGTTTGTAGTAAATAAACTAACACGAAAAACCTTCCATATGGACATTCGTTCATTCTTTACATAAAAATGTGGTTTGACTTTATATACCCAGATTTTTTTACCAGACAGCGTACACATATACTGTATATATGACCTAATCCCTCTCTGGTAAAGTTTGGTAAAACCTTCTTTGCCCTCTGATGAAATTACATGTCATGTATCATGAATTCCAGGCTTCAGCAGACGCTGTCTCTCTTTATGGGAGAATGATATGTGGCACTGAGCTGGGTGGTTAAGTGGTATGTAACATATAATGAAGGGGTATTAAGGTCTGGAAATTCAATAAGAAGAGCTGAAGTGAAGGCAGCAGTTACTGTGACAGATGATGTGTATGGGTTCTGTAGATCCAGCTACCTACCGTCGGTTCCACGATTTTCTTTTAATGTCAAGGTTGCAAAGAAGGTAACCCAGAGCAGCTGACAGAGCTGTACTCCCTCCAAAACTTTAACTATTTACCTTTTTTAAAGGAAAAACAAATGTATGTCAGGCTCAAAAATAGTTTCCTAACTCAGTTTGAGAAAGTAGATTTCAGTCCTAAGTGGATTAAAGAAGAATTTGGTTCCAAAAGATTACTGGAGGTTAGAGCAGAAAAGAGCTGCTTTTAAAGATGGATTGATGGAAGGACATTAAAGCAAGTTACTCTTCAATGGAAACTGGCTTACACGTGTCCACAATCAACATAATGAGGGAGCACATGCTTGTTGGCATATGCTCTGGCTTTGGGAGTTTATGTCATGTGTTTATGCATTTGTTTACATGTGATCATGTGTATTTATGCATGTTTATACAGTATGTTGATGTGTGTGCTGTTGAGTAATCGTACAGTGTGAGCGAGACCTGGTGAAATGTGTGCATCTGTATTTGCAGATAAAGGGGTGTGTGTGTTTCTGTCAGTGTGTTTGTGTACTTGAGTTTAATCATGTATGATTGTGTGTGTGTATGAGTCATTGTGAGGCTTTCCCAGACCTTTCCAAAAGTCAATACGACAACCTAATCAGTTCCCACAATCCCCTGCTCTCACTCTGTGTATCCAGTCATTCAAATCTAAATGACCTCTGCCGCTGAACTCGTGTTGATTGGTTCTCCACAAAGGCTTTGCGAGTTGATTGGTCCGTGCTGCATGCTGGCAAAGGTTCAATGTCTATTTGCACTCGTAGACTTCCTCCTGGCTGCGTTTCCCAGACAACAGTTTCCCACTAAACACTGGTGTGTGCATTGTTTCTATTGTGTGTCACTCACTGTCATCACAGGGGAGCACACTGAATACTTTCACTTAGTTTCTTTACCCCCATGTCCCAAACTCTTCTGCTGGTTTTACTCTCTAACAACTGGATGGAAGATTTGTCCTGCAACAGCTGGAAAATGTGAAGGGTTAAATCTCTCAGTGCAAGTTTTGGAAGTCATCAGTTTTTCTCTGCAGGGTAAAAAATGAGACACTCTCCACCTGTCCTCAGTCATGTCAAAGACAACATTCAGACAAATTAGCAGTCTGACAAAAAGGAAATGGAAAACCTTTAAGTAAAGGTTTGAAAATGATCATTTTCCTGACAAACAGCACTGTCCTTCCTCTGCAGCGCTTTTATTTTGAAATCTGTGTCTGTCTTCTTGCCCGGTATTGGCTGGATGAGAGCCAGACAAATTCAAAAACACACACGTGAAGTTAGACAGTTACACACTTTAACCTCGGTCATAAAAAACAGTTCCCTCTAAAAGTTAATCATTAACCTGTCCAATCAGCCGTCCCATGCTTATCTCCCACGGGCCTGATACTGCCGTCTGCGACACTCTGCACCATTAGTGTGACTCCAACAATGGAAATGCATCAGCACCTGCAGAACTGAGAACGTCACACAATCTTCAACTCTTCAACCCGAATGAAAATTCCTTCTGATCTGATTGAGGTGGTTACGCGAGGCCTTTTTATTCTGATTGGGCTGTTATTCCCATTATTAGTGGAATATAAGGGTCCATGTAAACGCAGCTTGTGTTTGCTCTCCATCTGTTGCAAACGCCTACTAGTCTGGTCAAAGCATATTATTGTTGTTTATTGTTGGCATTTAGAAAACCATCTGTAGCTTAATTGACTGATATATTTCTGAGTATCAGTGTCAGTAGATGGACAGTCAGTGCCTCTCGGAGAAGAATGTTTTTCAGCAATGATGACTGAATAATTCCTCTTTGATAGCTGATGGTTTTTGACTCGCGGGTCATGAAACAAAGAGAAACACCAAGTGCACCTGCACTCAGACAGTCAAGATCAAAAACCGGGTGCATAAGCCATTTACCCCGCTTTCAAACATCACAAACAGTGCGTGACGCGCCGCTTCTGATCTGTTGTTCACCTTTGAAACTGCAGATTTTGAAAGTGCTGCATGATGCTTTCAGGAGGAACAGTTTTTTTTTT
>LKNJ01003144.1:50346-75530 GCA_002120245.1 Maccullochella peelii | reverse complement strand
GGGGGGGGGGGACTTTTACCCACAAGGACGTGATTGGTTGGCTACAATATAAAGTTTCAGAAACTGATGCTGAACGTTTTTCTTGATACCTGGCTTTCTTTCATTTAGCAAAAGAAGCAGCTGTACATGTATTTTGTATGAATGAAATCTAAAATTGGCAAAATTAGGATTTAAATCAGGAACTAGCTGTTCAAAGAATACGTAAATCAGACTTTGAATCTGGCCAGACATTTGAAGCCAACTTTCGGGACGAATCTGGACTGTAACATATAAACAGGTCATTATTGTAACAAGGATAAAATTACAATATTTTGTTAGCATTCTACAACCACAGCTTGCTAAAAAGCCACGTGGGAGCTGTAGTTGTCTTCGTACACGGGCAAAGTAATGGTTCCCTCTTCACTTGCAATTTATTCTCAAAGCGTTGACTCAGAGTGTCTTTTTTTACCCCTTAAGTCTATTATGACCTCTGTCGGGAGCTTCTCAGTCCAGAGCAAAACTGTGGCTGAACAGATCCGGTGTAGACGCTGATGGAGGACTGCAGCTGTTGCTGATGTGCTGCTTTCTCTGCACGGCTGGTGTAGACGAGGTTAAAGGTCAGCAGTGGCAACGCAGCGTTCACACACTCGGTCGAAAACAACTGGACTTGTGCTTCCTAGTTTATCGCTAGATCATTCCAAACCTTCTGCATAGTTTCTAAATGCTAATGATGTAAAGGAAACCCTACAGTCCTCACCAGCAGACTGCAGCAAGAAGTGCCAGTTGTTTGCAAGAGCAGCAATGCATCATCTCGCGGAGAACATACCAGCAGTTGTGTTGAGTCACAGTTTTAGTGCTCACAAAAAAAACAAAGATGTCTCCACAGGCTTTCCCATTGAAGGCTCTGATAGAGAGGATGGCTGTGGTCGAACACAGGACTCTGTTATGGGCGAGGAAGTGGAATCTCTCAAACGAGACAGCTGCTCATTCCCGACCCTGGCGGCGTACGAACGCTCCAAGCACCACAGATCCTCGTTTTACCTCCCCCGCACCCCTCAGCGTCCCGCAGAGAGAGCATTAGCTACACATGTCGAGGTTACGGAGGGAAAATACACGCAGGAGAAGGGTCACTGCCTCAGTTTTACCCCCAGAGCTTTCAGGGCGGGAGGTTTGTGTTGGTGTTTTGGTTGCTGGCTGGGAGGAGGTGTCAGGATTGAGATACAGGCCAGAAAGAAGCGTCTCTCTGGACAGTTGACACATGTGGCTGGCTGGATGACCGACTCTTATGGATCTGAATAGACTAAAAAACCCGCATGAGGTTGCAATTATGACACTATGACAGTAGAAAAGCCCATGAAACTGATTTTGAAACGGTTTTATGTCGATCTCAAACGCTTTCTTGATCTTAATTTTACCAAATAATGCGGATAGCAGCTCTGGAGCGGCTTCGTTTCAGGGACTTTTTTAAAACTGTTTTTGCAGGGTTTCAGTGTTGGTGCAGGCTGTCCTATTAACTTCTTATTCTTGTCATAATATTTCCTCGAACATGACATCTGCCCTCAGAAAATGATTGCTGGCATAACAGAGAAGCAAAACATCAGGTTATTATACAGCCAAGACATTTCCTCACTAAGTCCAAACATTTTTGATGATACAATTTTTGACGTAATGAAGCATGTACAGTAAGATGACTCTAGATTTCAGGATAAATTGCTTTTCTTTTTTCAATGAGATGCTTAATTTTGATTCCCCAACGGCTTCTTTCCCACTTGAATAATCCGACCTGTTGATATAAGTCATACTCTGACACCTGTGACTCTGCTCTGTGAGTTTATTCAGGTTAAACTGGAATGAGAGGCTCAGAGGTCTTACTGGTGCAACAGCTGGGCCTTGATCCACAGCTCCCAGTCCCAGTCGAGATTCTTTAGCGTTTCCCTGCTCATGTGTTGACATTAGCTCGGCTCAGGCCTAGCTTCCTTTCATATCTCTGCTTTTGGTAGAAAATCCACACAACAGCAGTTGTTTTCCTATAGGATTTGTGTTGAGGAGGTTTCGTGACGTCTTGGGTCCATGAAAGCTGTTCTATGTGATTCCTGGGGGTTCATGAAATTTCAACAATATCATGGTATTTATTTGTCTTTTCGACGCAGTGAAAGTCAAGGAAGATTGGAGAATCTCTAACATCTGTGACATCAGATGGTTTGAAGCCCAACTGGAGTAATAAACAGTCTTAAACCAGGAACTAAGACTGTTTTCAGTGTCTGAAACCTCCTTTCTGGTGGCAGAATCTGGGGGTACAGCATTTGACAATTTTTGTAACCTCACTCAACCTTTGCAAGACTATTTTTTTCACTCCTCTGCCAACACATCATTCAGTGTTTGCCAAACGTGGTGCAGAACATAGCTGATATACAGTAAATTAGCATTCATTCTTAAACACATTGGGCAATGTGACATATCCACATAGGAACTCTGGCATTTCACTTATCGTTGGTGCTGCAGCATCATGATGAATTTAAATAGCTAGAACTTTGTGGTCAAGAGCCTGATTCACCCTCATAAAGGCCTGATATTCCCAGTCAGAATTTAGGTTTTCTCCAAAAATCACTGTGTCTTGTCACTATGTGCATTTAGATGCAGATTTAAAGTTTCTAAACATTATTCTGTTGGTAAAAGAAGAATTTTATAGCATTGTGCAGCCTTGATGGCGGTATGGGATCTCTGAGTTCTTAACTTTTCTGTTTTTTTTATCCATTAACAGAAATATGCACCTTGGGTCCTCCATTTTCTTTGGTCCGTCGGAAAGTACAAACAAAATCTTTGATGTTCAGATTTCAGGCAATCAGTGGTGATGAATGAGGGAAACGAGGTGAAGCAGAGGCTTTTGGCACAGAGCCCTAGTTTAGAAATGGGCTAGTGGGTCTGTGTGGATCAGAGTGTGTGAAGAGAGGGAGGAGAGAAGGAGTGGATTAAGGGAGGAGGGAGGGAAAGCACAGTAAGATAGTGTGCCACTGTCAGATGCCTCTTTCTCTCCCCTCAGCAGAGAGAGGGCGGGCGGCACACGCTGCCCACAAAGAACATGGATGTGTGTGTGTGTTGGGGGTCTTTGGTGGTAAAAGAGCCTTGAAAAGTGTGCTGGTGGGAGGAGGGAGACCCCTCTCTTTCATTCTTTCTCCACCCAAACTTGATCCGAGCGTCAGATTCCTCTGGTGGTGCACATCAGGAATGTCCATATGTTCTCGGCTGGTAAACAGCACACGCCTTCTCTTTGTGCACGTTACAACGGAACATCTTCCTTTGTCTGGTTCCCTTTTTGTAGCATCAAAGAGCCAGACGTCAGCCACCGGCAACATCAGGATGAAGATGTGTGTGTGTTTCTATGTCTGTTTTACTGAAAATGACCTATGAATATTTTTGTATATAACTTTTATTTAATAGTTGGTGCTCCATGGCACGGAGGCAAAAGATGTGTCAGGCTTTGGATACACACAATACTTATTATTATTATTATTATTATTATATATTTATCAGTTAATCAAGTAACCGCATTTCCTGAGTTACAGCAGAGAGACCGAGTAGAGAGAGAAAACATACAATAAACATAGTTCCGTCACATAAACATTATTGGAAACAATTAGACCTCTCTAAAAATGTCCAAAGTTATATGTTAAAGATCTCCCAATAAGATGAGACGATTGAGATTTAATATGCTCTGTTATTCCTTCCATTTCTAAGATGCAAAGTACTGGAAGCCAGTCTTTGGAAGTTCAGTATTTACCCGTGGCATGTCTGGACTAAATACACTGAGGCAGCTTTAGTTGAAGACCTTTTTCACTTTTGTTACTCTGTCTATGTTTTCTGAAACACAGCAGTGATGAATCACGTATCCACTTCATTAAAGCCTAATAGAAATGTGTAGTTGGCGATACCACCTCTAGTGGCCGTAGTAATGATGACGAGAGCAAATGTGGAAGTCAGGTGAGGTAGTCTAAAGAGGTTGGGTGGACGGAGGGGTCAAACAAACAGGACTTTCACCCAGAAGACCAGAGTGTCCCGTGTGAAATTAAAAGTCAACCATGACTTATGTTAACTTAAGTACATAAGTCGCATGATGTAACTTAACTTACTAACTTTTCCTAAACCTAACCAACTAGTTTTGGTGCCTAAACCTAACCTAACGACCTATTCTATCGTTTATATTGGAGGACTTTTGGGTTCAAAACGCATAACTGCATCCAAAAAAGGCATCATGATGCCGTCCACACGTTTTGATGTGACCTGGTGGTTAAGCCTTGCGCACCGCATAATCGCAACATCCCTGGTTTGATTTTACCCAGGTACCTTTGCTGCATGTCTTCCTGTTCTCTCTACCCATGTTTCCAGTCTGTCTTCACCATCTCTGTCAATCAAATGGCCCAAAAAAGTCTGAAGTGCAGAAACCACCAACATGAGCAGCAGAAATTACATCAACATTTAAAAAAACAAAAATCTATCGGAGGTGTTTGTGCCTCTGATCAAGTTTTCCTTTTATAATTTGCACATCAACAAAGTAAAGAAAGACGAGTCATTTCTCTGTCAGACTTTTATGTGACAAAGTCGGGATCAAAAGATGAGTTCGTGAGTTTCCTCTGAGCATCAGATGTATCTCTCCCCAGGAGATCCCAGGACCTTTTGAATCGTGCAGTTTCCCTCTTCAGAGAGGACGGCCGAGGGTTTAGAACAACACACAGCTCCCCTCTGATCCACTGCTGACACTGCATACCTGAGCTTTACCCTGTGTGTGTGTGTGTGTGTGTGTGTGTGTGTGTGTGTGTGTGTGTGTGTGTGTGTGTGTGTGTGTGTGTGTTTCACTCTCCATTCATTTCCCATTAGCATTAGCTTGTCACGCTAATGAACAGTGGCACATGTGGCTATGCGATTAAGAGGGAATCCACTCCGATGGGCCCTCGGTTCTTCAGCTCAGTCATTTTTCAACAAGGGGAGCTTTGCAGAGTTTGGTGCTCCTACTAGTTTCCACCAAATGCCATCAAACAAACATAAACTTCAATAATCATAAAAGGGGAAGGCAAAAACTGGAGGATGGCTCATGTTCTGTATCACGATGTACGCTGTCAGGAAAAAAAAGCTTTTCTAAATGTGTACCCACTGTTTTGGCACTGTGGTCACATCCAAAGCCACAAAATATGAAAAGACCAAGATACAAACTTCCAAACATGCAGTTAAGACTCAGACTTTCTCCCTAAATTCCCAGAGTTCTCTGCTAATTCTCCACAAACACAGCAGAGCAGGGGAAACTGTAGTGATTAAATATCCAGCTGTTAGCCGGGGGGGGGGGGGGCACTCGACAGGCCAACAGGTATAAAAGTGTGTGTGTGACTCTGCTCTGCTGTCGGTCACTAAAAAGCATCAATAAACATGCAGGTTTACTGGCCTCCTGGGTGACTGCAGGTAGAGACCTCTGAAACCCAACACTGCCGAGTTTTCCATGCTTTCTCGAGCTTTCCTCCTATTGGTCAGAGAAAGGTCAATGCCGTGGTAATGCCATGGTAACAACAGATGCAGCTTCTTGTGCCATGAGCCCAGTGCAAAGTATAGCATTACATGACCCCAAAATCCCATTTTCATGAGATCACAAAATAATATCATGAACATAAATAATCTGTTCATGATCTCAGCAAGACGTTTCATTTTCATGATTTCTGTCAACTCAGCTTGGAAAACAACTTAATGATGGAAGCAGTTGATTTTAGCAACAATAAATATACATTTTTGGTCATTTTTTTCTGTTTGCAAAAATACGACTCACCGTTACACACGGAGACATCCTTGCTTTGGTCAGGGACCTTCATTTAGAACATACATTTTCGGGGTATGTTAAATCAAGTAAAACTAATAAATTTTTTTCTCTTTCCCTGCAGGGTGACCGGGTGTGGTTACGGGAGGATGAGCAGAACCTTCCCAGCACCGTGTCCTCGTGCTCTGGAGGTGTTGTTGTCTTTGCCACAGACTATGGCCAGGTAAGAACCACCAAAGTTCCTTTTATGTGACTCTCTCTGTGAAACCAAACAAACATCTTTTAAAACTGAGGGTTGAATCCAATCAGAACCTCCTGTCCTCTTTCAGCCCTTTTCAACCTTTTCAAAGAACATTTATGCAAACTCAGGAACTCTTAATTGACGTCAGGACCTCAGTCACAGTTTTAGTTTCTGGGCCGTACTGTACTTCCTGTCCCCCCAAGCCCCTGCTCCTGTTGTCATACTTTCTGATGGTCTAGGAAGTATTGGAGTGGGGTTTTCGGTGCTGAAGGATGGATGGTCAGAAGTAAGGCTCCAGACTAACAATGTCATTAAGGTTGCACTTTTGTTGCTTGTAGATTAAGATTAGGATTGGGGGAAGGGATTTCTTTTATTATTACTGAGGTAACACCAGTTATGTGACCTCCAAAACTGCAAGCTAACTTTACTTGCTAATTGCTTCAGTTTAGTAACTTATTAAGCAAAAAAACAACCCGTCACACGACAAAGAACAAGAATTACAAAGAACCGTGTGATGGTTCTGTTGTTGTTGTCTCATCACGCATCAAACCTGTGATCGCTTCTTATTTCATTATTGGTCTAATTTGCATAATATTCACAGTGCTTCAGATGTGGTGAAGTAACAAAAATGAATGCATTAAAGATGACAAATTAGTTCTTAGTTTTAGTTTAGGGGCTTATAGTTCCTCTGGCTACCTACTTAGCAGGAAAGGCCTAATATTCTGCCTGTTCCTCAGCTGACTGTCCCGCAGAAACCAGGTGAGGTTGGCCGCTGACTCTCCTGAGGAAACCTCCCGTCTTTCCCATACCTCTTCTGACGCTGACAGATTTTTTTGTAAACCTCCAAGAGAGCAAAGGCTTAAAGAAAGCGGTCCACATATAATTTGGGATCAGCACAAGATGCGGCAAATCCCCTAAACCCCATATGGTTCTGCATTACCTCTTTGATCCATGAGTAGTCAAAACATGGGATATAGGCGAGGTGAAGCACATACTGTATGGAACAGGGGTCACAGGGGGTTTTATGTATGTTTTGAGTTGGTTATTAAGAATTAACATGAAGCAACTTGTCGAGCAGCTTTGGAGGCTAGATTTGACACCGAACATTTGGTCGTAGTTAGCTGTGATTTTTCCGCTGTAAGGTGTTAAACTCCACAGATTCGGATAGATTGTAAAGTGTCATGAGGGCACCAAGACGTGTGTGTCTTCACACAGTGAGAATCCTTTGCTTTTGAAGCTTTGCTTTGACTCCAAACACCAAAGCGATCACATGGAAGACAGACAAAGACCAACTACCAGCATCATGTCATGTCAACACACCTTGTAGTGATTTCTATGGCACACACACACACACACACACACACACACACACACAGCTGATTTGCCTTGTAGAAATCCAACACGGCTCTGCTATCAGCAGGTTTATGACTCCTTTAACACACTGAAGACACTTCGGATGCGAGTTTGTCGAGAGGTGTTCGCAGCACTTTCAGTTACATCTCAGTTGTATTTGAAAGGAGAGTATTTAATGGAAAGCAGCTTTTGAAGTTTGTTTATAAAATTCTATCCCTCAGTTTTCGTTTTCTTATTTCTCTAAGAACAAAATTGTTTGCCATCAGTTCTTTTAACCAGAGAGAACGCCTAAAGAGTGCAGGATTATCTGGATGATTTCTAGTATAATTTCATTACATTTTTTAACAATGTCACCTGTGCTCAACCACTGCCACTACCACGATTAATAATGTTGAGTTAAGTCAAACTAAACAGGTACACTTAAATGCATTGATATGACCCTCTAAAAGAGCGTTCCTTAAACTATTGGTGTTTGTCAGGAAGCGTGGGGATACTTGCGCCGAGCCTGGCACGATGCAAATGGTTTTCCACAGAAAGGCATGGCGACATAAAGGGTGTTTGCCATGATGACGTGTTGAAGGTTTGCTTGTTCTCACAAGCTCTCCATTCAGCAGCTCACCGTGGCTGTTTGTTCTTGGACTGTTTCTCCCTGAAATATTAAATATTGATCCACTGACCACATAGCACCGAATGTGTCCATGTCTTGTTGTGTAGAACTATTTTATGTTATAATAGCATCACTAATCTAGGTGACAAATATGTTGCACTTTCTGTCGCTGCTTCACAACAAAAGCCTCCCACTGATTTGTTGGTGGAAAGCTTTTAATGCGAAACATCGGAGTAAAACTAAACTCAAAGCCAGAGAGGTTCGCTTAAAGCTACAAAAGTACTGAGAGCTGCAGAAAGCAAGACATTTAAAAATGATGCTTTGTCTCTTAGTTGCAAGCTAAACCACACAGGTGTTTAGCACAAGGAACAGCTGGTTTGAGGAACAAGACTGTCGCAGGTCGGTCCTGGTAGGCCCTGCTACCAAGCATTACCACAACAGCGCAAGTCCGCGTGGTTTTCCCCTTTCTGTAAGGCTGCAGTTGAAACTCATGTGATTAGAAATCGGCACACCACTGTACGGATCCTGACCCATTCACTCTCCACTTCTCTCCTGTGCTGACAGCTTTAACAAAGACTTCCTGTGTAGCCGCTGAGCAGCGGAGGGTCGCTACCAGAAGACAGTCTGTAAATGTGAGCGCTGAGGGATTTAGGGTCATGTTGAGCCAGCGTATTGTCCTGAAGATTTACCGGCAGATTAAGGCATTCTTATCTCCTGGCTCCTACTCACTCAGAGACTCTGTGAGACCTGCTGGTCTCTGAAGCTAATGACCCTCCACACCACAGTTTACAGTCTCAGCTAGAGGATGTTAGTGTTTGGTGCTGTGGTGTAGAGCCGATGAAATACTTGAGGTGAAGTTTTGTGGCTGATTTTTAGCCACGCTGGTGGTGTCACTCTAGAGATGACGATGTCAGTCTGACTCTAGCGCAACATTTTTGGTTTATAGTGAAATGTCTCCGCAGCTATTGGATGGATTGTCATGAGATGTGGTTCAGACTTTAACTTTTGGAACCAAGTTTTGGAAACAAGCTAAAGTTCTCTAACAGCTGTCTATCCTTCAATCAATCAAACACATTTCTACTCTTGTCCCCTTCTCTTCTCTTGTCTTTTCTTTTGTCTCTCTCCTTGCTAAATAATTTTCCTCTTCTGTTTTGTCTTTTGTATCTTCTTTTTGTCTCCTCTCTTTTCTTATCTCTTATGTTTTTGTCTTTTCTCTTGTTGTCTACCATTCAATGATTGCCCTCTGCTCTCCTCTTTTCTGATTTTTCCCTTTGTCTTCTCTTCTTGATTCTTTGACTTTTGTTTCTTTTTTTAATACCTTACCTTCCTCTTGTTTTTGTCTCTAATCATTAAATAATTTGACTCCTCTTTCCTGTTTTTCTCTCCTTTTTTTTTCATTTAGTCTCTTATTGTTTCTTCTTTCTTCTTTTGCTTCATCTGTGTTTCTTCCCTTCTCTTCTTGTTTGAGCTTTTCGTCTTTCCTTCTCTTTAATTCCCAGCTCTCTTTTTAGTCTCTTGTGTCATTGTTTCTTCTGTTTTTGTTTTTTTATGTTTCTCTCGTCTCCTCTCCACAATGAGATGAGTGTCAGGTGGAAGGAGCAGTCTTACAGGACCGTCCTGTAACTGGTTCAATCCCTGAAACAGACCTTATCTGTGGTTTGTGCCAGACTCCAGCTGCTCACTTTGGGAGAGTCACAAACTCATGATGCAAATAAGTGTGTGCTTGGTTTGTGTGAGCATGCATGTGCGTGTGCAGTCAAATGTTTGAGTGTGTTTGTGAGGATTGTGTATGTGTGTTGCCATCCATGGATTTATGTGCATAGGTGTGTTTCTTTGTGTGTGTGTGTGTGTGTGTGTGTGTGTGTGTGTGTGTGTGTGTGTGTGCCAGCCGTCTGTTGTGTGTAACTGGAGATGGACGTCACCTGTTCAGCCATGAAATCTGCCGAGCATAATTTCTTGTTCCCAAGAGGATGATTTTAATGACGCTGTGACTCAGGACAAACTTCACATTTTTATCCCCAAAACTAATAAAAATGAATTATCAGTAAGTTGAATATTGTGGTGTCTTACGTGCATTGCAGCTTTAGGTGGTCTTGAGTGGTTAATGTGCCTGTTAAATGCTAGTGTATGCACAATATGTGTGTTTTTACCTGTGAGTCTGTGTGTTGTTGGAGGTCGCAGGGTTTCTCCCGTCTTGCTCGGGTTTCAGTGTTTTTGACGGTGCAGACAGCCTCCTTCTCCTGAGCTGACTGCAGGACAATGCAGCAGGAGATGAATGGTGATTCAAAGAGCAGCTGCTGCTTTTGATGATGGGGGGTGGGGGGTGGGGGGGGGTGAAGCTTGAGCTGGAGGGTTACCTGTTCAACTTTCTGACAGAGTGAGGGGCAGCGAGGGGGTGAGAGGGCTCAGTTTTCCCTCCTAATGACAAAAAATGAAGAATTTCAATCCTCCTGCTCTGACAAACTGATTACTGGCAAGAAAGTCAGAGTCTTTATTAAACGTTATTGGAGCGATTAGCTGCCTGCCAACATGCCTGAAGGAATTCCAGCTTGATAGCTGAAGGCTCTGGCTCCCATTCTACTTTTAGAGACTCTAGGAACCCTTGAAGGTATGTAGTTCTCGGGAGAGCTCCACAGTGGGCAGTTCCTCTCAGGGAGTCCCCAGAACTGTTTGGTCCAAAAACGCCAAATAATGTGAGGTGACTGACAATTGGAGAACTTCAAGTCTTGGATGGACATGAAACTGTCCTGTTTGAATCATCAGCACAAAAGATGAACAACAATGTCAGAAAATATGTTGACGAACAAAAGATACTTCGAGAACCCACCGTGGAACTCTATAGACCCTGACTTGGGATGGGATAAGGAAGGAGCGCTGCAGTGCGATAGTACCAGTATCGGCCTTCAGAAATCCTTTACGTCCTTCCTCGGTCACTCATTGTGAGTTCCTTAGATTGTGAGTCTTCTAATTGCCTGAACATAAATGTGAATTCGTTTTCCTGATCCACCTAAGTAAGAACAACAAACTTTATCCTGACTGATCCAGGAACAGAGCCTGCTGATCCGAGGGTACAGCAGTGACTCCCCCACCACCACCACCACCACCACCACCACCTCCTCCTCCTCTTCCTCCTCCTCTACAGTGATGCTGTCTAATGGCTTTGTTTCACAGAGATTTACTCCCGTTAGCATCTGTCGCTAGGCTTAGTGCCCGGGCCCCACAGCTTTGTTTTCATGGCGTGGACCCTCCTCATCTCCACAAAGACAACTGGACAAATTAGAAGCCTAATTAGGCCAAAGCCAGAGGACAACCTGTTCTCTCCTGAGGCCTGCTGGGACGGGGACTGTAATGCTACGAATACTGTCCATGACAAAAACTGAGAGGGAGACAGATAGCGTCCACATTCTGTCTGTTCTTCCAGGTTTGGGCCCCCCAGTTCCAATGAAGGGAAATCTTGATGCTACAGCATGCAGTGATACTTTAGACCAACTTTGTGGCAACAGTTTGTCCTTTTTCTGTTTCAACACAGTAATACCCCCCGTGCACAAAGCCAGCTCCATAAAGAAATGGTTTTTCCAGTTTGGTGAGCCCTGACCTCAACCCCATCCAACACCTTAGGGGTGAAGTGGAACGGGGGCTGCGACGTCGGGATGGATGGTTAAGCTTGACGTTGACGCCACAGACTGGGGTTGTCTTGCATTTAACTTGTTGTTGGGTTTAGCCTGCTGAAGCACTTGGTTAAGGCTAGCAAAAGATGGTGGTTTTGGTAAAACTTTGAAAAAGTCTATGTCTTGTGTTGTGCTTCAAGTCAGTGTTGACTTTTTAAAGGAATAGTTTGACATTTTGGGAAATTATTCATATCCTTATTCATTTCCTCTCCAATAGTTAACAAGTCACTGCACCCAGCCAAATAGTTCCAGCATGTTGCACCGCAAACTGTCGATTTTACATTTCTGTTTGTGTTAAGATTTAACAAATGAGATATAACGTGTTGATTAGTGAGCTTTAGAGGTGCTTATTTTTAAAGTTTGGACAAAGCCAGACTAGCTGTTACCCCTGCTTCCAGTCTTTATACTAAGCTAAGCTAACCATCTGCTAGCTGGCACTTTAGATTTACCAATCTAATTATCTAACCCTGGTCAAGAAAGCAAGTAGGCGTGTTTCCCATGTTGAATTATTCCTTTAACCTTGACCACATGCTAAAACCCTCAAGTTTTCTGTCAAAAAGTATTTTCTGATGCTGATCAGGTGTATATGAACATGTATGATTGAATAAGGGAATTAATTTAGAGCTTTTTTTTGACCTGACTGAAGAATATAGTTAAACCAAGTCAGAGTGCAGCAGGACTAAGTAAAGTGATCAGGCTCCAACAGCTAACAGAGAGGTGAAGGTGTGTTTACAGTAGCTAACTGCCCTCTCCAGGCCTTCAGGACTGACTGCACATGTCTGACTGTTGACTGTAAACAGTGTTTACATTGGACTTTTCTAACAAGTCAGCTGTCTCCCAGTAACTGTCGACCTCTCAATGAATGTAAATAGTTTGGTCTTTTAAACAGTCCAGTCCATGTTAGTCTAACAAAGTGTATAACAAGAAGAAAAGTGTTTTTTTTAAAGTTGGAAAAATATTTGTTAAAAGCCAGATACTTTCTTTTCAGTTTAGTTACGCTCAGTTTTATTTTCTGGCGTCTCTGGTGTTTTGGTTGAGATTGTGTTTTTACCACCTGGACAGACTGCAGCAGTAATAAACCCATCAGAACGGGCCGGTTGTGAACGCAGCGTTAATGATGCGCCGTTGAAAAGACTCTATCACGTTTCATTTGTCTGAAAGACGTTTCTGTGACGTTCAGTTTCCCCTGAAGCGTCACTGAGGCTGGAATGTGACAAATGAGGCCTGGCAGGATGCTGGGTGGGGAGTTTTTGGTGTTAATGTGTGTGTTGTGTGTTGGGTCAGATGTGACGGACCCCTCAGACAGAGACTGGCTTTCTTCAGGAAGACTCGCCCCCAAGCCGCTCGGACACAGCGGGTCAACGACCATGTACAGACGACCCCGGAGTTCAGTCTGTGTGTGTGTGTGTGTGTGTGTGTGTGTGTTTATACATGGTTTGAGTTATACTTCTTTATGCAGCTTAGTTCATGTGGGAAAGCAGATTATCAATTATCCACAGAAGAAGAAGAAACAGGCACCAGAAGTGGGGGCCAGAAAACCAACATGCATCACCAGTAACAGTGTTAAAGTGTTAAACAAGAGCAATGTGTGTTTTACGGGTTGTCATTTCTTCATTGTGTCTCTAGTTTCCATCAGCCTTTTATTCCAATAACAGAAAAACACCAGGATCAATCAGCCGTTGGTGTTCTGTAGGTCATCAATGTCAATTTGAAGAAATGAAGTTGATGACAAAGGTTACATTTGGAGATATTGAACTCTGGTAGGNACAGGCAGAAACCTCGAGCAGAACCATGCTCTGGGTGGGCGGTCATCTGCCTCGACCGGTTGGGTTGACAGAGAGGCCAACATGCATCACCAGTAACAGTGTTAAAGTGTTAAACAAGAGCAATGTGTGTTTTACGGGTTGTCATTTCTTCATTGTGTCTCTAGTTTCCATCAGCCTTTTATTCCAATAACAGAAAAACACCAGGATCAATCAGCCGTTGGTGTTCTGTAGGTCATCAATGTCAATTTGAAGAAATGAAGTTGATGACAAAGGTTACATTTGGAGATATTGAACTCTGGTAGGAAACGTCGGTGTTGTATTAGCCTCCATAAAGCCATACATCTCAAACTGACATCTTGATTCAAATCCTCCCAGAGCTGAACCACGATAGGATTTTATAATCATTTGTGATGTATAGTGGACGAGCAGTTTGCAAGATTCCCGAAAGATCTCAGTGGAGCCGGTTGGAGAATTTAAAATGGTTAATTCTCCAACCGATGATGGGTAGCTAGGTGGGTAGGTGCATTTTGTTTTTTGAAGATATTGACCGTAAAGCCACTTTTAGAAAACTGCCTTACAGTAGGTGCCTCACTTAAAAACAGCTGATTATCAGGCTAAAATTATAAGAGGAGATGGTTTAAATACATCCTGTGGTTTCAAGATAAATCTGAGGGAAAAAAAAGCATATTTCTACTACACAACTTACCTTTATATTCCTTAATTTGTTCTAATCTTTCTTTTTTTTTTACTGTGCAATGACAGTTTTTCAGGCCTAAAACTGTTTAAATTAAATCATATTAAATGGGAACATCACCCTTTAGTTGAACCTGAGAACCTCAGATGTAAATACACCTGTGACGATGGGGGGGTCACGAGTAGACGTCGTTTTGTTTTTTACAGGCAGAACTGACCTGTGTGTTGGTGTGTGTTACTGCATAGTCTTTGTGGTGTTGCTGTTTGTGGAAAAGGCTGAGACAGCACCGGGTTTGGCTGCTCTCCTTTTTCCACCCAGAAGCCGAGGTGGTTAAAGTCTGACGGTACAAAACCTCGCTGAAGAATTACAGAATGTAAATAACAGCTACTGTCAAGGGTGCGCTGAACAGAGTCGGACAATGAGGACGTCTCACGTCTTCAGTGTCACTTCAGGCAACAGAATTCCTCCAAAAACTTGATGAATTGGCGTTTGATCTGAAATCTGATCTTCTCCTGTTGAACCTCTGTGATGCTGC
Organism: Maccullochella peelii; assembly: GCA_002120245.1. Lineage (NCBI taxonomy): Eukaryota > Metazoa > Chordata > Actinopteri > Centrarchiformes > Percichthyidae > Maccullochella > Maccullochella peelii. Next base: position 60,893 of record LKNJ01003144.1, on the reverse strand, counting down.
AGTGACGGACCCCCCTCAGTGATCTGCAGACCTCCTGCAGAGCGGTGATAATTTGAGGTCTTCTCTTAATTAACCTCACTGGCTGTCCCTTTTCATGACTGGACTGTCCTGTGGTCCAAAAATTCGGCTAATGTCGCACTTTGAGGAGGAACCCTGAGCTGATGTTACTGAGTAGCTGAATAGCCTCTTTGTCTAAATGTGGCTTATGTCTGTATTTTGAGACCCCATATTTCTTCCTCAGTGCTCTTACTGACCCTATATCAAAGTCTAAGTGTTACTATGCCATCTTTTTTGGATTTGGAGTTCTTTTTTTTGTAGTTCCTCTATGTTCTCCAAATAAAACCGAAAGGATAAATACTTTATTGGAGGCTTTTATCTCCTGCCAAGAGTGTCATCTGAGGGTGAAAAAAGTGAGTAATTTAAATAGTTTGATGTGGAAATAGCAGACAACTTTTAGTGACTTTGTTCCAAGCCTGTACCTGTATCTGCAGGACTAATATGTTTGTCTGGAAAATAAAAACCAAATGAGAAATAACAGGAAATTCACCTCACCACGGATGTAACCCCCCTCAGTATCTCTCCACATAAACTCTCCACTTGATACTGATGTTGAAGTTGAGACTTGTTTAAAATGTTTTGACTCCTCCTTGTAACTGACCTCAGCCTTTGCAGCTAATCTTCTTTGAAAGCCTAAAACACACGGAACAAACAAAGACGCATTTTGCTTTTCTGGCTTGATTAAGTTGTTTTCTTTTCTGTTAATCTGGCCAAACACAGACGACATGAAGTCCCATCCAGATAGATATAGTACAGCAGATAATAGATATTTGTTTCCCGGGCTAGTCAGACTGATATCTGAATGGTAGTTTGCACTGGGAGAACTTTTGATTGGTGTTTCTTGAGAGATGCGTTAGTGTAACATGTGGCTTGTGTGTGTTTGGCTGTTAAAGTGTAAAATAAGCTACAGATTTCAGCTTTGGGTGCATGTACGGCTGCCTGGATAAATCCTCTCTGGGAATAACAGTCAAGATGTATGAAACTGGCAGGTGTAAACGGAGCCTAAACATCGGTAAACAACAACATGAGTTCTGGTCCTTCAGAACCTTTTTGAAGCCTCCATTTGTCACCAACAGTTCATAAAGTTCATATGTCGAGAAAGACATCAGAAATTCTTTACATTTCTACACTCATGGTTGCAGAAAATAGACCAAAATGCATTGCAGGTACAAGAGAAGATGGGTTTTGAATACAGGCTATGGACCCTTTCAGACAGGATTAATACGGGTAATAAGTATTTCTCCTCCTTGTAATAAAAGTCATCATTCCTGACGGCATTTTAGCCACTGGCTAATTACATTTACTGTTGTGTATTTATTAACACAGACAGTTGCAAATGTCTGTCTCTGATTGTTAATTAGGCTGCTTTTACTATAAGACATGAAGCTCACTACACATAAAATCAGTTTTACAAAGGTGAACAAAACCACCTGTAACACCATGTTACAGCCGCCCATGTGGGGCCTTGGTCTCTGCTTTTAGTACTTTCAGTTAGTAAAATCCTGTTCAGCCTCCTCAGTTTTTACACTGTGCCCTGAGCTGCTAAAACTGAGTAACAGTAATGACACTCTCTATGTAGAAAAACTCAGAGATACACACTTTTAAAATGCCACCCGAATGATTAATTGTGTTAAGGAAAAGATAAGTGACACCAGGTCATGACACAAACATCACAGACTGATGGTATCTATCAGGGTGACGGGATCTGAGGACGGAGTGATGTTTGAATCTGTTATCACTGGTTTTGGCTCGTCTTTGTCGGACAAACGCCACACACACAGAGTTTTGTCTTGTAAAGCTGCTCAGCCTTGTCCTCCGACACAGACGATAAGCATGCAGCCCCCTGCTCAAACCCTCATCCAGCTTTTCTTTTTTTTTTTTTGTACCAGGCCAGGGTCGTATTTACCACAGCTATCTGCCATATGTCACTTGTGTGGAAGGTGACGTGAAATATGAGCTGTGGGGGAGTTCGTTCAGACCAGAGGAGGAAGGTTAATGTTCTGCCCACAGGATACAACTAATGCTACTTACTTTAAAGAACTGTACTGTGTACAGAGGTTCTTGTACTTTACTTACCACATTTGGAGACTTTCTACGTTTCCTCCGGCACATTTCAGAGAGGAATATTGTACTTTTTACCCCACTACATTTGTCTGATGGTTGGACTTTAGTACATTTATTTTCAAGTGAGACCTGACGACAAATAACAATTACAGTCAAACCCCAGACAGACCATTACAAACCAGCATACAAGAAGCAACATGAAGGGACAGGTGGATACAGGAGAGCTGTTGTTGGGTTAAAATCTTGTATCTCCAAAATGTAGATAATAAATCAGGAAATACGCTGGACAAAACACAACATCTGACTTTTAGACATTATCTAAAGAGATTTAAACTGTCACCTTCTTGTTGCTTGTTTCATTTTTCTTTCTTTCTTTCTACTTTTCCTTACCTCATCCCCTCTCTTGCAGCTTTTCTTCTTTCCTGTCTAATTTTATTCTGTTCCTTTGTCCTTCTTCATTTGCTCATTTTCCTTATTTTTCTCTTCTTTCCATCATCAGAATCAGAATCGTGTTTTATTGCCAAGTAGGTTTTCTTTTACGAGGAATTTGCTTTGGTATATTGGTGCATAAATAATCTAATTAAAAGCAAGTTCTGTATAAAAGCAATAATTCTAATATGAAATAGAACAATTTGCAATAAAAATATGAAGATATATTATAAAATAAGTAAGAACTGTACAATGAAAATGAAGAGCATATTCATTTCCTTCTTTAAATGATCTGAAAGCAACTGAAGACGTGGTGTTTTACTGTAATCCTCCTTTTCCTTTGGGTACTGCGCTGCATGTTACTGCCGATACTACGACACCACTGAACGCAGCCTTATTTCAGCTTGTACATTTCAACCATTGATTTATTTTTACCTCCGTGAATTTTGACCCTTTTTAAACATTCACCCTTAATATTCTGCTTATGCTCCTGGATCGAATGTGTGCTGCTGTACATGAGCCAGAGGACTGTCTCTGTCTCTCTAACCTCCGGGCTTTCTTCCACACTTCACACCCCTCCAGTAACACGAGATGTAATCTGTCAGTCAGGATGTTCCCTGCTGTAGTTAAACTGTTTGACCCGTCAGTCAGCATCAGCAGATCAGGTATCTGACTTTATGAGTCCTGTCAGAGTTTCACCACCTAGATACAATCTGGATACGCCAAAACCTCTGCTCAGTCTTATGGTCTATTTGCAGAACATATATTAGCTGCTTCTGATCATTTTTAACACATGCTGTCTGCCTTCATGCTTTCTGTCTTGGCCCAGTTTCTTTTCCCAGCTGTTTCCTATTATGCATCATTATTACTGCGACACACAAATATGCGTTGCAGTGTTTGCTATGTGTCACTGAAGTAACTGAGGGAAATTAATTCTGGTAGTTTGCTGGGCTGACGTTTAAAGAATGTGGGGATATGTAAGTTGTTGTTTTTTTTAGTTCGTCAGGGCTTCAGGGATTTTGAGTTCTTTTTATGAAAAGCTGCTGGTGGTGGTCTGATGGTCTTGCCTTTGTCTTTTCCGGACGGTCTCACTCGGGTCATAAACAAACCAAACAGGGAGAAAGCTAAATGTAAAAAAAAAAATTTTTTAAATAAAGATGTAAAACTTGTGGTTCTTGTGGAGAACTGACAGCCTGAAGTCCACGTCTGGCCTCCAACCAGGGAACAAATGAGCCAGAACCGGACCAGACTCAAAGAGGAAGTTGAAACGGACCAACTCTACTGTAAACAACACTGCAGGAAGCTGCTCTGGTGTTGGGTTGAATGTTTTCCGGTGATTTGGAAGATATCACGTTGAAAAAGTGGGATTTTTTTAAAAGTTTGATTAAGGTTGAATTTAAGTACAAATTCCCCTTGAAAAGTACACTATGGTTGAGACGGGAAAACCGCCATGTTTTTCAGCATATCCTCTAATCAGTTGGTTCACATCTCCATATTTTTCCATTTTCTGATCCAGGTCTATACCTACAAGCAGAATGCAGTCACCCGACAGAAGGTGCAGCCAATGCACCACAGCAGCATCAGAGGGGTGGAGGACATGGCGACGCTCGAGGACCTTCATGATGGCGCCATCATGCACAACCTCTTCCTGCGCTACCAGCAGAGACACATCTATGTAAGTTTCCTACAAGCTCTGCCACACCTGACGACTTTACCACTGACTCAAAGCATCTTGAATGTTGAGGTGAATCTGAACACAAGTCAGTTTTCAAAGCTGCTGACATGATTTTTCCCAAAATGTTTGATTTTGTCCACTGGGTCTGGTTGAGCTTGTGACTCTGTGACCCCAAAACATATGAGAGCAATATGACAGTAGCAGTTGCAATAATATAAAGGAGTATGAGGTGTATCAAAACAGATGAAGTTTTAGCATTCTGTCCACAATGATTTTTATCTAAATTTAAGATAAAAAAAATACAAACATGAGAAAACAGGGGAAATTTTGAAGAAAATGAGAGAAAAACGCAAAAATAAATAGAAAATTGCTCTCAGATCGGCTTGTTAGCTTATCCTCCTCCACTGGCATCAAAGTTTAAACAAGTGTCTCAGGTGAATGACGATCACCAACCACTAACATGTACTGTAGGTACCTGACTTTGCATCATAAATCCTTGACGTTAAGATCAGCACTGAAGTTCCAACTGATGAGAAAACATCAGATCTGAGGCCTGTGAGGGGGGGGAATCAAAACCCCAAAACAAACTCACTTCTATCTGCCGTATCAGCGTTCATACCGACAGCTCGGTCTGCCAGGGTACACTGCCTTCTTTTTAAAAGCTCTACGCAGGAATCTCCCGTGAAATGCTGAAGTTGCTCAATAATTACATAACAGCAGAGATAACCGTCTAGACGCCGGCAGATAAGAGAAGGTGACGCCTCGGTCGGTAAGTTTTGAACATGATTAATGTCAGAGACTTGCCCTGTCAAATTTATGTGAAATCGTTTTAGATATGAGATTTCTTTTGCTTGACAGGAGCACATTTGGCAGCCAGTGCAGGAAGAGATTTTCACTCTTAAAATAAGTTAAGCTACCAGAAGTCTTAAAACAAGATCATATTACTGAAACAATAAGGTTAGTGCTATTCTCTAGATAATTAAGACAAGGCAAGTGACGTTTACTAAGTCATGAAGTCAAACAGCACTAGGTAATCCAATCCAGACTCAAAACAAGTCGGACCAGATTTTAAATCTAGACAGATGATTATCTCACTTATTTCGAAATAGAGTTTCTGCAGTGTTCCCTGTGGACATCCTGTCAAAAACAAGTCTGTCTTTCTGTCTCTGATTTATTACAAGCAGCCGAAAGTGAAGGTTGATTGAAAGGAATGTTTAATACACAACGTACGGGAAACACGTGTACAGACACAGCAGGTTAAACAGAAAATATAAGCCCCTCTGACTGCTTTTATTTTCAGTTTCAAAGATTGCAGCCTGAATACAACATAGCTTCTACACAAAAAATCCTTTTAGGAGATCATTTTCTGCAAAATAAGATAATTTAACCTTTTGAAATAAATATTTTTACCTATAGAGTTCTTTCTAGACACACTTGTGGTGTTGATTCTACGTTTCCGCAGTACATCTGGATTATAGTCGAGTGTAGTATCTTGAAATTTGGATCGGCTCCTATTGTAATTTGCAAATTTGATCATACTCACCTAAGTTGGATGCCGATTGTCTGTAAATAGCCTCCACTGTGTTCAGTAGTACTGAATCAATAGTAGTAGTAACAGTAGTGAAAAAGTCTTGATTATTTATTTTCATCTTTATTAATAGCATGTTTCAGCATGAAGCTTCATCAGAGCATACATGCAATCAAAAATCAGCAGGAAAGGAATTACACCTGTGAAGAGAAGACAAGAACTAAACAAAAGAAAAATAACTGAATATGATCAAATATTGAAGGTAAAAAGAAAGCAAAAAAAGGCATCTGCGATATAATTGACACCCAGGGGCTGCAGGTAAATGCCTGAAACAGACTTCTTACAAAAAAAGGTTCAAAAGTGTGCTTCCATTACATTAAAGGACACACACACTGGCAGCGTGTGACGCAGCCTTCACAATGAACTAATATCTCATTTAGAAAAAATGTCTAGGTCCTTCACATTCTTGTCATTAGTCCTTTACGGATTTATGTTCAGGGTCACTGTCGTGTTTTCAGGCCGGGCTGAGGTTTGTGGCACTTTGAAATGGGTTTTAAGCTTCTCTAATGGTCCTTTTTTTTCACTTAGTTCTTACTAAAACAACTGATTGTTCCTCTGTCCACATAAAACATAAAATAAAAGTTTCATTCTGTTGCATCAGGTCTGTATTTTGAGCTCTCGTGGTTAAGCCATGAACTATGCCAATAGTCATTTTAGATGCTGCTATTCTTTGCGACGCGGGGTATAACATTTCTCTCAGCCTGAGCTAAAAGGAGGGTTCAGAAGACTAAACTAGCACAGCACAAAAGCGTCCCTGGTGTTCGTTATGCATTATTCCTCTAATTATATAATCTAACGTCTAATAGTTCATTGTTTTGCTTGGATCACTTTGTGCACGTATCACCATTTTTTCCTTTAATTACACCGAATTAACAGAGCGTTCATGCAGGTGGTTGAATTCTGAAGTGTTTCCAGGTGTGTAAAGGTGCACAGACAGAGCTGTTAAACACTACACATTTCTGTACTATGACCGCAAACGTAACAACTTCAGAGAAATTCAGTTCTGTTCACGTAACGTAAATCTACTCTAATCAGAGACAACGAATCAAAAATGTGTTTATTTGCGTAAACCTTCTCTGTTCCACCATGTTTTCGGGAGGTTTGAAGTATTGTTAGAGTTCAGCTTGTGTCTGATGTTTCCACGACCACAGCGTGGACCAGGCGATGAAACGCACAGGTGATAAAACCCAAACACGTAGAGGGATTTTCAGCCTTTTTTGAATCCAGGTTGTTAAACCGAACGGAGCTCCTTGTTTGGCAGCCAAGAGCAACCGGCCGCCAAGTGAGAGGGAGGATGATTAGAGTTTTGGGTTTGTCTGGTTTGACGCTCGTTTCAGAGGCTGAAATTCCAGCGGTGGCCTCACTTGGAGTTTGGCCCGGGACCTGGCGGGCCGTGGGTCCTGGCTCGGCTCTGATAGCGGCTGCGTCGTCCAAGCTGTGAGACAGAACAGTCAAAAGCATGTTAGCTTTGGAGCAAAACCACAGTGAATCTGAAAATGGTAAGAAAAAAAACCCCCTGTAGCTGTCTCTCTCTGTGATATATGTGATCATTATAATAGCTGTTCCCTCTACTGTAGCTGTGACCTCTGACCCCTTTAGAAGTCTCTCTTTGTTAGCCTCAGGACTTTTTATCATAGTGTCTCGTTCATCAGGGGTGAAACATGTTTTTGAAGATTTTTTTGTCCATATTAGACTATTAAAATATCTGCACTGAACATTTGAACATCCTGTCATCTTGAAACATTTAGCCGCTACAGCTCCCCTGGGGGTTTGATAGATCGACTCATGAGATGTTTCTAATGGCATGATTAAGGCAGAAATTACACTACACGCCAAAAATAACAAAATATGTAGTCCGTGCCCCCCAGAATGACTTTTATATAAGCGTTTTCTGATCTGACGCCTCTATCAGCAGGACGGGATAAAATGACTTGGGGAACCTTCGTTGTCATGGTTACAGAAAACAATCAGTCTATTTATGTTGTTTGCAGTTCAGTTGTGCCGGCTCATCTTTGCTCTTCTGATCATAGAGGAACCTTTTTTGCGCAGCAGTTTTTATTTGGACAGTGTTCTTGTGGAGCGGTGGGGGGGTGGGGGGTGTGATCCTAGTGATTACGGCTCTTTCAAGGGAGCCGGGTTGGGGTTTCTAGGTTTATTTGTGAAATAATCACTAGGATAGCGATATGGTAAGATTTGGATCAGATTCAAACTCAGACATCCCACCAATATAATTTCATTCCGCATGTGTGGACTGGGTTTAGCAGCACTAAAGGACTCGTACTGCCAGACCTGATCACAACTAATATGAAAGTGTTAGCAGCAGTAATAGTGGTACCAGGAGTGGTAGTAATGGTGAATTTAGCTGCAGAATTGTACTCTCATGTTGATAAATCATCCTAATGTTCATACAGTATATATACATATATATATCATATTACCAGAGCTTGTGCTAATAAAGTCATTTGTTCCACCCTGTCCTGCTTTACTCAGTGAGCTAATTAGCAAACAAAGCAGCTCTGGTCCTGCTGACCCCCGTCAGAGTAAAGGAACCTATGAAGCCCCACTGTATGGCGTAGAAAACAAAGAGTATGTAGGACAAATAGCTCTGCACCATTACTGTCTCGTTTTGTACTTACGGACTAATGAACAAACCTGAGCCAGCACTTTCTCCAGCAAAACAAGCCGGCGATAAAGGCAGCCTTGTGCTTTCTGCACGTATTTGCCGCAGTAACCTTTGACAAATGGCATCTCGTTACTTTAATCACATCTGAATGCTCCCGTATGGTCGAAATTATCCAATCAATTCATCACAGCCACCCAATCTCCACTCTGACGGGGCTTTTTTTGTTTTTTTTTGTTTTTTGGCTTTTTGGGCCAGAAGTTGCAAAGAGGGAAAATTAGAGGAGAGGTTTTGGTGAAGTGGGTCGTGGTAAACCGAAGGGAAGGGCTATAAGCTCGCTGCTGAAGCCAGAGAGCCAACAACAGTCTCTAAATCATATTCACTCTTATAAACAGTATAAATAAATATTAATAAATATTAAAAACAATACGTCTGGTACTCTAAGCAGGCTGCTAACGCTGTGAAGTCAGAGCTTTAAGTAAAAGCTTATTCTCATCATTTTTATGAACTACCTGTGGCTCACAGTGTAGAAATAAGTTTACACCAACAACAGATCAATCAATAATTCAATGCCACATCCAGCAACTGCTCATGGACCATCGGATGCTTCCTATCTGCTCACAGTACATTCTTCTCTGTCCTGGATGAAAACATGGACGGCCCGGCCTCTCCAGATCTCTGTCCTGACGTCTGGACGTGAGTGTTGACTGCTGAGACCTTCCAGATAACTGTTGGTTCATGTCCCAAATGTTGTTGCTGTTTTTTGAGTCAGTGCCCTCGAGGACATGAGAAAGATGTTCGTTGGCCAGTTTCGTCGGGGCAGTTTGGTTGTGAATTAACAAAAGTTCCCTGGAGAGCAGGAAAACAGACATTTCTATGAAAAAAAAAAAAAGATTAATACTCAGGCCAAAGTGTGTTTATCTTCTGCTTGTTGTAAGAAGGTGTGTGTGTGTGTGTGTGTGTGTGCAGGGGATGGGAGGTAATAGGTTAATATTTCCCAGATGGCCCTTGTGGGCGAAACACAGGTAAAGTTCCTGACTTTCTAAAACGTTTCTTGGGTTCCACCGTCTCCTGTGGTGAAAAAGATTAGAAAAAGGTGAGGCAACGGGCTAATGCATGAAGTCAAACGCATCAGAGCGAGGGGCCCGGTGTCGTAACCTGTCAGGGGCCACGGAATTCCTGATAGCACCCCTGCTGACATCTGAGAGAATTAAATAAGGAGAATTAATGAGTTTAACCGACGTCCACCAGACAAATCCAACAAAAAGCTACAAATGCTTTTACCTCACAGCAACTGAAAGTATGGAGTTTAAACACTTCAGCTAAAGAAAACAGGTCAAGCAAACTTGGAAAAAAAAGAAGATGCATTTTGTTCTGATATATTTCTTGGCTCCTGCAGACAGGAGGTAGTCATTTCTGTTGGGCTGCGAAATATTACAACAGCGTTTGCAGTTATGGGTCAAATGCAAGCTTCATGAGTCACGTTTGCAATCACAAAATGAAATGAAAAGCACAAAGTGACTGAATGACGGACCTGATGGGCTGACAGCTGACGTAGAAAAGCATTGAATTTTAACATGGAACAAACAAATCTTTGAATACATTTCTTTGTGTTTAGCAGCGATTGGCTTAGATCGTATGTTAAGACGCGCCATGAGAAGAAGGATCCACGTTACATTTAAAACACACAGTCACTGCAACAGTCGCACATTTCTTGTATTTTTTTGTAGTTTTCATAGTACATTTCTTTAGTGTTAGCGTTGCATAGTTGAACAGGGAATTTAGCCCAGAGGCTACCAGACTGTGTGTGTGTGTGTGTGTGTGTGTGTGTGTACAGTCTTTAGCTGCTGTGATTGTAACCAGCTGTGCTGTCGACTGGTGGCCTCACTCGTCTCTTCTGCAGATTCCAGTGGAAGCGCACACACACACACACACACACACACACACTCTGACTCTCTCTCTCTCTCAGGAATCTCTGACCCAATACTGTCCCTCTCATACAAACACACTGACATTCACATTCTCTCATTTTTCTATCACACGCTGTTCTTTTTTTTCATCTGCCCCCATCCACGGTATATTTTTCTCTCAGCTCCCCCCTCATCTACACACGC